>OY757188.1:52905631-53134219 GCA_963583895.1 Melanophora roralis
TTAATTTTAATGAATTATTAGGCGTACCTGAGTGTTGAATCATTTCCTGCAGCTCTGAATCAGTCTTTTGTGCAATTGCAATTTCAGCATAGTCTACGACGTTGTTAATATAATTGATCCGTGACAACGCGTCAGCAGCGGCGTTCTTTAAGCCTGGTAAATGACGGATGTCGGTTGAAAATTGACTGATAAAGTCAAGCTGTCTGATTCTTCGCGGCGAAGCTTTCTCAAGTTTTTGCTGAAATGCAAAAATGAGCGGACGGTCGTCAGTAACTATGAAGCAGTTTCTGCCTTCGATCATGTACCGAAAGTGAGACACTGCTTGGTAGATGGCTGTAAGCTCCCGATCATACGTAGAATACTTTTGTTGAGTACTCGTTAATTTTTTTGAATAAAACGCTAATGGGTGAAGGCTACCTTTCACTTTTTGATGTAGTGCTGCCCCAACAGCCGTATCAGATGCGTCTACAATAATTGCCAGCTCAGCCTCCGCGGCCGGGTGTGCTAACAAGGTTACAATGGCCAGCTCGTTTTTGCACCGTTCGAAGGCAGATTCCGCATCCTGATTCCACTTTAAAGGTGTGCGGTCGTTTTTCTTGTTTCCGGTAATAAGGCGTTGTAACTGCATTTGGTAGGAGGCAGCGTGGGACAAGAATTTTCTATAAAAATTTAGCATCGCCATAAACCTCTTTAGCTCCTGGGCCACCTGTGGTTTCGGAAAGTCCCGCAAGGCTGCGACTTTTTCCGGAAGGGGGCGAATGCCATCTGCGTCTACTAAGTGGCCGAGAAACTTTATCTCACTTTTTCCGAACTCGCATTTTTCTAAATTAATTGCGAGATTATTTTCGCGAAGTCGCTGGAAAACTTCGATGAGATCGCGGCGAACAACAGGCGAGCACGATGCTATACAGATGTCGTCGATGTAAGGAAAGACAAAATTCAGGCCTCGCAACACTTCATCAATGAGTCGTTGAAATGCTTGTGCAGCGTTGCACAGGCCAAACGTCATAAATTTAAATTCGTATAAACCAAAAGGTGTGCTTATGGCCGTTTTCGGGACATCGTCCGGGTGAATAGATACCTGATGAAAAGCTTTTTGCAGGTCAGTTTTAGAAAATATTTTCTTACCTTGCAAATTTGCCGTGAAATCCGTTAGGTATGGCAGCGGGTATCTATCAGGTAGTGTTTGTGCGTTTAGGGCACGGTAGTCGCCACATGGTCTCCACGTTCCGTTACTTTTCTTTACCAGATGTAACGGGCTCGACCAATTGCTATTAGATGGCTGACAGATTCCGGTCTTTATTAGGAAATCAAATTCGTTTTTGGCAGCAGCCAGCTTCTCCGGTGAAAGGCGACGTGGGCGACAAAAAACGGATTGCCCAGATGTCTCGATTCTGTGCGCGATAGAAGATTTGGTTTTCGAGCCATATGGTGAAATTTTGGTAATATCGTTGAATTGTTGCACGATGTCAGCGAAAGGGTCATTTGCATCGAACGTTCTAATTGTAGCAGCTGATTTATACGTTGAGGGAAAAAGTCGTGTTACCAACCCTGTAGCGTTATCGATAAGACGGTTGAGCCAATGATCGGTGACGTCACATCTGCAATCACAAAAGACCAGCAATATTCACGATGAAGCCCAAAATCAAGCTTAACACGCTTTTCGCCTATTACTTTGATAGGGGAACCGTTTGCGGCATATAAGGCAACTGCTGTGGGACAAACGTGAAGTGATTGTTGGGTTAAAGGTAACACGTAAACGTCGGTGCCACTGTCTATGAGAAAATTTTTGTCGGAATACTTATCTTTAACTTGCAGGCGAAAAATTTGGCTTAAAGTGGAAGGCGTCTCGCCTGAAACCTCCACCGGCCTGTCAGGTCACTGGTTTAAAGACGTAGTAGAAATAACAGCGTCCACGCGGCGCTATCTATGTCTACATGGACTGCGGCACTTATTCGCATTTCGACCGTACTTCTGGTGGTACCAACATTTGAAACCAGATGACTCTGCATTGTAAGTTGGACGGCTTTTTGAACGGTTGCGCTGTGTAGTTCGGGCACGTGATCGTGAACGTACGGAGAACTTTTCAAATTTCTTACCTAAGTCGGCGACAGCGGCATGAAGTTCGTTGATTTCGTTTGCAGGCTGCGCCTGTACTCGGTGAATTTGGCTTGGCGACATGGCATCAACAACTGAGTCAGCGATTTTTGTAAATTCAGCGGGTGAACCGGTCGAGGCTGTGACCACTGGTTATGTCATCTCGGGTAACCGTTAAGACCTTTAAGGGCTGCGTCGCCTATAGTACTTCCCGCAACACGTTTCATTTCAAAATATAGTTCGGACGGTTTTTTATCCCCTAGTGGAAGTTCTGACAAGAGTCGGTTTAGGCGGCGTTGCTCGCTGTCCGCGAAGGGCTCTATAGTTTTAGATTTGACGTAATCGTACCTGTCCGTTTGTGGCAATGTCTCTATGACATCTGACAATTGCGATATTACATTTGGATCTAGTGCCGCTAGTACAGTTGCAGTTTTCTGTCTGTCTGCCACAATTCCAGATGCTGTAAACCAGAAATCCATGGTGGTGAACCATGCCTCTATGTTACAACTTGACATCTGGGGCACTGGTAATCTGGCATACACGACCGAGATATTTCCAGCAGACAGTTGTGAAATTCCACTATCGTTGGGGCCTTGTTGAGATCTGTCGTCAACAGACATTTTACTGTCGTCGAAATGTCGCGTGATCTTTTGACGTTATAAAAAATGGCAGCAAGGCACTTGTGGGATCTATGTCGCAAGACAAAAATGGCGGATATTTATTAAACGAAACAAAAAATTTTTAGCACGGCACCAGATCACGTCGGGGTCACCAATTTAGTTACGTGAGGCTCCTATCGTTTACCAATAAAAACTCCTTTTTTATTTAAATTCAATTTTAGTTTTTATTTTAAGGTAACTAAGTAACTAATTAGAAAAACAGGTAGGATGAAGCGCGTGTTGCTTCTCTTTTTATTAAAAGACGAAAAACCAATGAGAAAACAGGGGCCAAATTACGGCATCCGCGATCGAGTAAAATTGTTCGTAATATTTGCTTTTGAGATTACCGCATTCGTTATCGAGTAAGAGCTATCGTAATTTCTGATGATAGCATTCGTTAACGAGTACGCTAGCGAGTGCTGGCTAACGAAAAGTTGTTTGTGAGGTAAACAGCATTCAAAATTTATTTTATGTGCAACAATAGACAGTAAAGGTAGACAAAATGTAAGTTTTTATACAAATTTTAGTTGAAGCTATAAATAAATAAATAAAATAAACATTTTAGGACCAAAATTAACAAAATAAATGGAAAGCAAAAGGATATAATAGCTCAATTTATGGTTGATCATCCTAACTTGGCCAAAAATAAATTATCAAACATATGTTAATTTTGAGATAGTTTTTGCAACCCAAAATGAGTACCGTCTATACAACCAATCACTAAGAAAAAAAGGAAATGTTACATAAAGCTAGCATTATATTGCGAATTTATATTTACCGCCAGGGAGTTTAAATTTCTGCATGAACGCTTCCGAGCATAAAGCAGACTGTTCTGGTAAAAATTTAATAAATTTTGCACACAGCTTATTATCTACTTCTTTTATCATTTTGTTAACCGTTTTGCAAACTCGGCTCTGACTTATTCCAATTAAATAGTCATTTCCAGTGGTATGTTGAAAAGATCCACTGGCTAAAAGTGATAATGTTACGGCCAGCTGCAGCTTTGGTGGTAAGGCAGTAGACATATGTCTTTCAAAATTTAGCTCACAAAGAAACTCTAAAACGCTTAACAAACCTTAAATGATTAAGTTTTAAACGAAATTCAGTAGCTGACAACGACAGTGGACCACTTTAAAGCCGTATTTGTGTTCTTATACGCATAGTGTTAGATTCATCCTCTGAGTCAGAAGATAAACACAACAAAACTAATGTAGTCATTTTTATTTTATTTTTTTTTATTAATTACTTAAAAACAATATAACAGCAAAATTTTCTGTTTCCTTTTTTTGGCAAAGTTGTAATTTTTTACTAAAATATATGTTTTCATTAAATTACAATGCAAAAAAAATATATTACATTCTATTTTAATTTCGATACGTGAGCTATCGAATGCGGTAATCCATTCATTCGATACGTGACGAAATTTCATTCGATACTAAAGTTTACTCGTTCACGAGTGCCGTAATTTGGCACCAGGTTTTTGTTAGGGATGTAAAAAACAATACTATTCGAGTACTCTAGAAGTTGGTACACGTACACTTTCTAGGTTATTGTTGACGTGTAACTTACCTTGACACTTGACACGATAACGGACGGACGGCAGACAAGGGACCAGCACTTCAATCTTGTTTTTGCTGAAACCTAAAAAAAAATAGAAAAGAATATAATAAATAATTTAAAATAAAAAAAAATTGGTTAATTTGAATTTGAGATAATTCCCTTTGTTTTTGTTAATTCAAATTTTAATTATTTATTTTGGAGCAAATATAATGTAGTTTTTCATATAAGTAGTTGTTATGCTGTTAATAAAATTTAATTTTTAATGTTTAATATATTTATTTGAATATTATTTTTCATTATGAGTTTCTAAAGTAGATAAAAGGGTAAGTTAATAGGAGGTGACAACATCTCTGACAGAGCAGAATTTGGGACAGCTAGCATCCATAATACGCTGTCATGGAGGAGTCCTGATGGATTCCGGTGGGTGGGCCAAGCGTCGGCGTAACATCTGCCGGCGCCACTTAAGTGCAGGGCGTAGCAGAAGCTGGTAGGTAATGGCAGAGTTTGAGTTTTCTTTGGTTTTCTTGTTTCGCGTTCATCCATCTTCGGGCTTCATTTTCTTACTTTTTTCCCAAACAGATGGTATGATTTTTTTTGTGGTGGTGGATTAAAGCCTAGATGCGTTGGCAAGAACCAGCCCAAGAGGGCGAGCCCTACCCGGAGCTTAACGCCAGCATACCAGCGCGGCCGACGGTCTGGTAACATTGTTTTTTTTTAATCTTAATGACACCACGTCTACCCGTATCCACTACGAAAATGGCGCCCAACGTGGGGCCCGAAGATGGAAAATTAAGTTTTTCGTGTGCTTTTTCAATGCTTTCTAGGTGATGTAAGTCCCGTTCGAGTCATTCAAGAGCCCTCGACGCGTTGCGGCATCACATTATGGAGTAAGCATCTGTTTTAATAAGAGTTTTTGTTGATTAATTTTAGTTTAAATAGTGAACTATCTCTTATATATTTCTTACCTTTGCCTGTAAGTCCCGGAAGTAAGGGCTCAATAGCCGCTTTCGCGTTGCGACAGGTGGAGTTGAGTGATATATATGAGATAAGTCATAGAGTTTTACAAAATGCCAGTATGTTTGGAGGCTGGCTATTTGCCTTCGCAAAGCGGTAGTTTCATCGCAGCCAGTGAATCCACCGCCTTTCCAACCGCAGTCTTATTTCGTGCAGCCACCTAGTGCGCAGGCTGACTTCCACCATTTGCCTGCCAGTAGGGTTTATTTGTCCAAATGGGGGATAAAGTTTGATGGTACCAACAAGTCCATGACTGCTGAAGATTTTATTTTTCGGGTCGACGTTTTACGTCAGGACTACAACTGCTCGTTTAACGACATTCGTCGGAGCTTTCATTTGTTGCTGGAGGGTGCAGCCCTTGATTGGTATTGGAATGTCAGAAAATTGACACCAATTCAATCCTGGGAAGATCTGGAGCGCGCATTCTTGACTCAGTACCGGCGCTATGAAAATGAGTTTTAGCTTCAGAAGAAGATTATGGATCGCCGGCAAGCCCCTAATAAGTCGTTTGAGGATTTTTACAATGCCGTCCTCAGACTTAGGAACCAGCAACGGTCACCTTACACAGAGCGCGATCTCTTGGAGATTATGAAGGGAAATTTTAAACCTTCCCTGTCGCATCTTTTATTTTCCGTTCGGATTGAGGGCCTCGAAGATTTTTGCAAGCAAGCTAAGAGGGCTGAGAACTTACTTAGCAACCAGAGGCAACAATACCAGCAACGTCCGTTAGCACCGAGGGTACATGAAATGTCATATGAGGAGGAAGAGGAGCCTACCCAGAGCGTAGAGGTAGATGCTTTGGCATCCAGCAGCCGATATATGTGCTGGAATTGTAAGCAAGTCGGCTATAGCTTTATAGACTACAGTAGATAGGAACTGCGGGTTCTAATCCAACTTGACTGCGCAGTCGGTATTCCTGCACCTGCATGCTATAAATCATGGGTAATAAAACTGTCAAAAAACCCATTAAAATAATTGAAGCGTGACTATAATTTTAATTGCTTTTAAAGTACAGTGCAATAAAAAAGAATGTAAACAAAAATAATTACATTCAATCATGCGTGGCTTCTTTGTTTTATTTTCTATTAGGTGATATTGCTTTAAGAGTTGTTAGTATTTTGTCAAATGTGTTTGTGAAATATGATGCCACAGATTAATCTTTAAAGATTAAATGAAGGAGGGAGGCAAATTAGAGTGAGCGCAGTCGATATTTATGCAGCTGACAACCATAAATCATGGGTAATAAAATTGTCAAAAAAACCCATTAAATTAATTAAAGTGTGAAAATAATTTAATTGCTTTTTAAGTCTAGTACAATAAAAGTATGTAATAAAAAATAACTAGATTCAATATGCAGCTGTGCAAACAAACAAGTACAATTGCTTCAGGAAAGATTAGTTGTATGTATATTACAAAAAGAAGATAGCTTGCTGAGAAAAAAATTTATTTCACAACGATTTTAGTTGTGGGTTTCTTGATAAATAGGGTTCAATGAACTATGATTTTGTAATTCTAAGTGCAGTTAATAAAAATAAAAATTATATTATTTCTGTAAGGGAAGATAAGGAATATAAGTGTTTAGCATGCGTTAATATGTCTTTTCATACCTATTCTTAGCGGTGAAATTTATTTGAAAAATATTTGAAAGCATTTGAAAACCATTGCTAGTTAGTTTGTGATCTTGTAATGTTTGGTAGTAGTATATTTATGGGGATTCTGGCCCAGCCGTTTCTACACTACAGTGCTACCAAGTTTACCAGTGTCGCCACCTGTGTTGCCAGAGTGTTTGGTTTGTGTTTTAACTAACCTACTTGCACAGGGTTGTTCATATAATACATAAATGTTTTGTGCTAAAAGCAGGCGTTACCGCAAGGTGGCATCGTTGTTGATTTGGTCCATGGCTGTAAAAGACGATCTTTGTTTTGCTAAAGGTGGTGTCATTTCAGTGTTGTTTTTATAATAAAGATATTCTTTTTTAGTGTGTTTTCAAATCCATTTTAAACTAATGATCTTTTAATGCTTGTGGGGGAGCCATATCACTTTTTGTTTTTTTACAAATCAATTCTTTTTTCTTACAAATCAACATGTACAAAATGTAAGGGGGTGTTTAGTTAATGTATTAAAATGTAAAAATGCATACCATTTTACCCGTTTTTCTTTTTCTTTATTGAAAAGAAGAAACGTTACATTTTTAGTATGCAATTTTTAAGTATTTTTATAAAAAAATGTATCTGACAACTAGGCAAAAAAATTTTTAAAAATCCAAATTATTGTGTGAAATATATGTAAAGAAAGCCGAGTGTGGGAAAATAAAATTATTTTCAAGATAGATAAGGTGTACAACTAGTACATACATAGGCAGACAGATTGACATACAAGCAAAACAAAAATGCTTAAGAACCAAAATCAGCAGATGTAATTTTTTCTGCTACTTTTTGTATATACCATTACAAGTAAACATTATATTGTTTGGTTAAGCGGTGCTTAGCACGTGTTTATTTATAGAGTAACTAGCTAAGCCCCGGTGTGCTTTGCTACCCCAATCATAGTAAAATTATTAAAATATGTAAACAAAAGAATTTACATATTTTTTAATTTATTGGTTGCCCCACATAAGTTGCAACAAATAATAAGTCAGCCCTACTATTTACTAAGCACATAAAAATTGGAAATTTACCAGGCTTACAGTTTTGGAGATATGTATTCAGAAGGCTTTAATAAGCAAAAATTATTTATAAACTTCTATATATAATCTCAGCCCCTTATTAACATATAAACATTTTTTGGTAACCTGACGAATGTAATTTAAATTATGTTTCCTTCATTGGTTTTAAAGTTACGAAAAGTACTACAACATAATTTTAACCTTTTTTCCCCCTAAGAGTCCAATTATTCAAAAAAGACCCAAAAACGTACTCATATTTTTTAGGCCTGTCGCATCCAATTTGAATTATGTTTCTATCTTTATTAGTTGAAAAGTAACAAAAAACGCATAAAAAAATCAAAATATATTTTTAACCCTGTTTTCCCCTTTTGGGTCTAAAATTAAAGAAGTACGGAAAACGTAATAATATTTTTTTAAGACCTATCGAACGCAATTTGAATAATGTTTATATCTTTATTGGTTTAAAAGCCACAAAAAATATCAAAAAGTACCAAAAGATAATTTTAGCCCCTTTTTCCCCCATTTCGGACCAAAAGGAAAAAAAAACTTCAGATAACTGTCTGTTTGTTTGTTAAGGAAAACGAAAAACTTTTTAAATTTTGTTTCTATCTTATATACATCAAAAAATAGTAGGCTACAGGTTTTTCCTTTTTTGCCCCTTTTTATCCCTTTACGGGCCCAATTTCTAAAAATTCGTATGTATTTAAACAAACATGTATTTAGCTCTACGCGTTTGATCAGTATGGCTTTGGGTAATTTGGTTAGACAATTCATAATCAGACCTTCCCACACAAATGGGCGTAGTGTGGGCGCGGCAGCAAAGATTTCCAAAAAAACTTGCCAATTGTTTCTTCCAGACTTGAAGTAACTCGCTGTAAAAATTTCAAAAAAATCTATCCACTGGTGTGGACAGCTATAAATTACAAACATACATACATATGTACATACATACATACATACCTACATACATATATACATACATACATACATACATACATACATACATACACCCTTTTTTTATTTAATACTAGCTAAGCCCCGGTGTGCTTCGCTACCCCAATCATAGTAAAATTATTAAAATATGTAAACAAAAGAATTTACATATTTTTTAATTTATTGGTTGCCCCACATAAGTTGCAATAAATAATAAGTCAGCCCTACTATTTACTAAGCACATAAAAATTGGAAATTTACCAGGCTTACAGTTTTGGAGATATTCAGAAAGCTTTAATAAGCAAAAATTATTTATAAACTTCTATATATAATCTCAGCCCCTTATTAACATATTAACATTTTTTGGTAACCTGACGAATGCAATTTAAATTATGTTTCTACCTTCATTGGTTTTAAAGTTACGAAAAGTACTAAAACATAATTTTAACCTTTTTTCCCCCTAAGAGTCCAATTATTCAAAAAAGACCCAAAAACGTACTCATATTTTTTAGGCCTGTCGCATCCAATTTGAATTATGTTTCTATCTTTATTGGTTGAAAAGTAACAAAAAACGCAAAAAAAAATCAAAATATATTTTTAACCCTGTTTTCCCCTTTTGGGTCTAAAATTAAAAAAAGTACGGAAAACGTAATAATATTTTTTAAGACCTATCGAACGCAATTTGAATAATGTTTATATCTTTATTGGTTTAAAAGTAACAAAAAATACCAAAAAGTACCAAAAGATAATATTAGTCCCTTTTTCCCCCATTTCGGACCAAAATGAAAGAAAAACTCCAGATACCTGTCTGTTTGTTTCTTAAGGAAAACGCAAAACTTTTTAAATTTTGTTTCTATCTTATATACATCAAAAGATAGTAGGCTACAGGTTTTTCGTTTTTGTCCCCTTTTTATCCCTTTACGGGCCCAATTTCTAAAAATTCGTATGTATTTAAACAAACATGTACTTAGCTCTACGCGTTTGATCAGTATGGCTTTGGGTAATTTGGTTAGGCAATTCATAATCAGACCTTCCCACACAAATGGGCTTAGTATGGGCGCGGCAGCAAAGATTTCCAAAAAAAAACTTGCCAATTGTTTCTTCCAGACTTAAAGTAACTCGCTGTAAAAATTTACAAAAAAAACCATCCACTGGTGTGGACAGCTATAAATTATAAACATACATACATATGTACATACATACATACATACAGACATACATACATACATACATACATACATACATACATACATACATACATACATACATACATACATATATACATACATACATACATACATATAACCTTTTTTTATATAATATAGATACAGGGATCACATTTCAATTATTTTTCAAAAGAAGTTCAAATTTCTCTTATATTGTTATATCCAAATTTTATTATGCTTTTCTGCAAATTTTTGTACCTCACCAAAGAAAAGGGTCTCAGACCCACCTCTAATTATACCGATCGACACAGAATCACTTCCTGAGCCGATTAAAACCTGTCAGTCCATCCGTCCGGCTAGGAGTTAATGTATTCTTGTAAACAAAGTAGAGACCGCATTTTTGCAGATATTTCGATGAAATTTGGAACAGATAAGTTTTTTGGCATAAGAAATAAGCATGTTGTTTGTGGTGATGATCAGTTAATTTTTTGACAGAGCTTCCATACAAATGTCCTCCCGGATTAAGCGTTTTGGGCTATAACTGGCTAGAATATGGCCTTATCTTCACATAATTTTGCACGTTTGTCTGTCTTTATGCCACCCATTTTTGTACCGAAAATAAACATTATCGGTCTATTTTTGAGCTTCATAAAAATCGCAACAATAGAAGAACCAGTTTGAAAACTTAAATTTTTGTGGGCGCTGCAATCCTCTATTTTTGTTCTTTAGAACTTCGGAATTAGAGGCCTTCTATATGTGTGCCAATTTTAAAAAATCAGTGCAATAAAAGTACCAGCATAAAAAGTTTAACTTTTATGGGCGTGGCACCGCCCACTTTTTTACCTTCAAAATTTTAACTTTAAAAGCCGTTTACGTGCGAACTAATTTCCAAAAATCGATCTCGAAGAGCAATTGAAATGATGTTTCTATCATAATTGATTTTAAAGTTACAAAAAGTACTAAAACATAATTCTAACCCTTTCTTCCCCTTAGGGTCTATAAAATTAAAAACGTATCTAAAAACGTACTCATATTGTTTAGGCCTGTTACACTTATTATGAATAATGTTCCTATTGTTATTGGTTTAAAAGTTACAAAAAACGAATAAAAAAATCAAAATATATTTTTAACCCTTTTCCCCCTTTGGGCCCAAAATTAAAAAAAAAGTACGAAAAACGTAATCATATTTTTGTAAGACCTATCGAACGCAATTTTCGAAATTTGTCCATCTCTATTGGTTTAAAAGTAACAAAAAGTACCAAAATATAATTTTAACCCCTATTTTCGGCCTTTCGGACCATAATTTAAAAAAAAACTCCAGATACCTGTATATTTATTTCTTAAGGAAAACGCTAAACTTTTTAAATTTTGTTTCTATCTTATATACATCAAAAGATAGTAGGTTACAGATTTTTCCCTTTTTGTCCCCTTTTTATCCCTTTGCGTGCCCAATGTTTAAAAATTCATGTGCATTTAAACAAGCATGTAAAGCTTAACACGTGTTATAAATTTCATGTATTTAGCTCTACGCGTTTGATCAATATGGCCTTGGGTAATTTTGTTAGGCCATTCATAACCTAACCTTCCCACACAAATAGGCGTATTGTGGGCGTGGAAGCAATAGTTTTTTAAAAAAAAGTAGCCTATTGTTCCTTCCAGGCTTGAGATAACTCCCTGTAAAAATTTAAAAAAAAATCGGTCCACTGGTGTGGCCAGCTATACACCCCTTCTTTATATAATAGATAGATACAGGGATCACATTTCAATTATTTTTCAAAAGAAGTTCAAATTTCTCTTATATTGTTATATCCAAATTTTATTATGCTTTTGTGCAAATTTTTGTACCTCACCAAAGAAAAAGGTCTGAGACCCACCTCCAATTATACCGATCGACACAGAATCACTTCCTGAGCCGATTTAAACCTGTCAGTCAATCCGTCCGGCTAGGAGTTAATGTATTCTTGTAAACAAAGTAGAGACCGCATTTTTGCAGATATTTCGATGAAATTTGGAACAGATAAGTTTTTGGCATAAGAAAAAACATGTTGTTTGTGGTGATGATCAGTTAATTTTTTGACAGAGCTCCCATACAAATGTCTTCCGGGATTAAGCGTTTTGGGCTATAACTGGCTAGAATATGGCCTTATCTTCACATAATTTTGCACGTTTGTCTATCTTTATGCCACCCATTTTTGTACCGAAAATAAACATTATCGGTCTATTTTTGAGCTTCATAAAAATCGCAACAATAGAAGAACCAGTTTGAAAACTTACATTTTTGTGGGCGCTGCAATCCTCCATTTTTGTCCTTTAGAACTTCGAAATTAGAGGCCTTCTATATGAGTGCCAATTTTAAAAAATCAGTGCAATAAAAGTACCAGCATAAAAAGTTTAACTTTTATGGGCGTGGCACCGCCCACTTTTTTACCTTCAAAATTTTAACTTTAAAAGCCGTTTACATGCGAACTAATTTCCAAAAATCGGTCTCGAAGAGCAATTGAAATGATGTTTCTATCATAATTGATTTTAAAGTAACAAAACAAAAAGTACTAAAACATTATTTTAACCCTTTCTTCCCCTTAGGCTCTATAAAATTAAAAAAGTATCTAAAAACGTACTCATATTTTTTAGGCCTGTTACACTTAATTTTTTTTTTTTTTTTTTTTTTTTTTTTTTCATATATTTATTATTGAATCTTCGCCTGTGGCGAACTAACAATAAGTGTTCAAATCTTAAAACTAGGTAGTTAATAAAAGTCCAGCCAGTGCCAGACTAAAATTTAAGTTCTCATATTAATTATCAAGCTTCATATAAGCGCAACAGTATCCCTCCTTTTCAGGCGGGTGTGCCCACTATGTTGCAGTATGTTTCGGGCGAGCGGATTTGGGTGAGCTTCCAGCTTATTTAAATACTTGTCCACATAGTTCAGGATTTCGCATTTAACTAGTGGAACTTTCAGATCTTTGTGGATGTTGCTGTTTTTAACATACCAAGGAGCACCAGTTATCATTCTTAGGATTTTATTTTGACGGCGTTGTATTTTTTCTATGTTAGAGGCGGAAGCAGTGCCCCATAATTGTATACCGTAGCACCAAATTGGTTTTAAAATCGAGTTGTAGAGTAGAAGTTTACAATCCAGTCGTAGCACAGAGTTTCTACCCATTAGCCAGTGGATTTGAGCAGCTTTAAGTTTCATTTGAGTCAGCTTCGAATCTATATGAGGCTTCCATGTAAGGCGGCGATCCAGGTGAATACCAAGATATTTCGTCTCAATTCGTTGAGGCACCGTATGGTTGTTAATAAGAATTGGGGGGCACGTTTCCTTGCGTAACGTAAAAGTAACGTGGGTGCATTTCTGTTCATTTATTTTAATACCCCATAACTTTGCCCATTTTTCAACTTGGGATACGTGATGTTGAAGTTGTTTTGTGGCCTCTTTAGGGTCTTTATGAATACTGAGAAAAGCGGTATCGTCAGCAAATGTAGACGTGTGCGTAAAACTGTTTGTTGGCATATCTGCCGTGTAAAGCAAGTACAAGATTGGACCAAGGATACTCCCTTGAGGTACACCAGCCCCTATTGGTTGGTAACAACTTATTTGGTTTCCCTCTTTGATTTTAAACTGTCGACCGGTTATGTACTTTTCTAGTAGGTTAAAAATATTAGATGGAAGGTTCAGCTTTAATTTGTTTAACAGGCCTTCATGCCATACTTTGTCGAACGCTTGAGAGACATCTATGAAGAGCGCGGAGCAGTATTTCTTTTCCTCGAAGGCTTTTCTTATAACCTGTACCAATCTGTGGGTTTGTTCGATGGTACTATGTTGATTTCTAAATCCAAATTGGTGATCTGGAATGCAGTTGTTTTCATTCAGGATCGGAGTCAGCTTGTTTTTAAGCAATTTCTCAAACAATTTGGACATAGTTGGTAACAGACTTATAGGCCTGTAAGACTCCACCTTTGAAGGATCTTTTCCCGGCTTAGGGATCATCTTTACCAAGGCAACTTTCCATACTGGCGGGAAATGTTCGAGCCGTAATATGGCGTTAAACATAAAAAGAATTTTTCTTTTTGCTGTGCATGGCAGCTCCATAAGCATTTTATTGCTGATTTCATCAATGCCAGGAGCTTTTTTAGCATTTAAATTATTGATAGCCTCTACGACATCTGACAACTGAAAACGTAATTCCATAGGGCATCTAGCAACAACAGGTGGTAATTTACTCATGTCAGTGCATGTATTTGGAGTGAAGACATTTGTTAAATGACTTGCGAGCAGATCACATTTTTCTTCATTACTTCTTGCCCAGGATCCTCTCAGATTACGTAGCGGTGGTTTCGCGATAACGGGTCTTTTAAGATATTTCGCTGATCGCCATAGTGAATAATTCGTCTGAGGAGTCGAGTCTAGACCTTCGAGGTGTTCCTTAAGAGATGCCAATCGGTGAACCTCTAGCAAATTTTTCAATCGGTTTGTACATTCCTTCAACTTGGCTTTAAGTTGAGGTGATCTATGCTTTTGCCATTCTCTTCGGGCTCTCCTTTTTTCAGATAAAAGTTTTTCCACATCGGCAGAATAAATTTTGTTGTACTTGGCCTGACGGTAAGTAGAAGAAGCATGTTCAATGGCTTTTATAATGTTTTCATTTAAGCCGTTCAGACAATCATCGATGTCTCCGGGTGTTTTTAGTGGTTGGTTTTCAGAGCAGTGGGTGCTGATATATTTTTTATATTTTAACCAGTTTACACTTTTTTTTAATAAAAACTCACTACTTGCGATTTGGTGAGGACTGTAAATAGTGATTATTGTGGGTGAGTGGTCAGAAGATAAATCCAAGGAGGCTTGGGCCTCAATAAGCTCCGGTGATATGCCTTTTGCTACGCCAAAGTCTATTACGTCTGGAATTTTATTGTGGTCCGTTGGCCAGTAGGTTGGTTGTCCAGTTGAAATAACGTTAAGTCCCATTTCAGACATGGAATCATACAAGACGCGACCTCTGGGACTAATTAGGCGGGAGCCCCAGTAAGAGTGCTTGGCGTTATAGTCTCCAGCAGCTATGAAGCGGGGACCTAAAGATTTGTAGAAACTGGTGTACTGATCTTTCGTTATGGAAAATCTGGGCGGACAATAAACTGACGAAATAACGAGATTATGGAAAAATTCATCAATACAGACGTTTGTTGCTTGAATATAAGGTTCGGATAGGCCACCCAACCATTGGTGTTTAATTCTTGATTTAATTAATATAGCAGATCCACCACATGATCTATCCCTAGGATCCTTTGCGTCGTAAAAAGTATAGCCACTTATTTTAAAAGTGCTTCTAGATGTCATATGAGTTTCGGAAATCAACATGACATCGATTTTTTGGTGTGTTAAAAAGTATTCGAGCTCGTTTTTGTGTTGGCGGATGCCGTTTGCGTTCCAGAAACAAACCCTGAGGCAGTTCATGGTCTTTTAAGTATGGCCTGCAGGAGAGCAGACTGCATTTTCTGCATCTCCTGCATCATGCTAGCCATTTGCGCCATTACCTGCGTAAATTGTTTGACCATATTGTCAATTACGGCTTCCAGGCGGCTAAAATTGGGACCAGTTGGTTCACTTGTTGGCACTTGTTGTTGTGGGGTTGGTTCGTTTGGCCTTTGTGCATTGGACTGGTTTGACTTTAGTGCGTTGGCGTAAGAAATCTGACTTGTAGTTGGCTGTGCTAACTGGGGAATGCTTGTTGTTGGTATATCTAACGGCTGGGGAGGGGCAGGAACTACCTTCGGCTTAGATGAGCGCTTAACTAAATCAAATACAGGACAACCTCTATAGTTAGCAGTGTGATTTCCACCACAATTGCTGCATTTCTTCACCCGAGGATCATCTCTCGGTTTGTCGCACTTGGTCGTAGTATGCAGGTCTCCACACACAACACAAACAGCAGGCAACTTGCAATAAGTTCTGGTGTGACCATACTCTTGGCAATTCAAGCACTGTACGGGCCCAGATCGCTTATGTGGCACTTCAACAACGACTCTACGATGCAAAATATATTTAAGGTCGTAGATAGGGTGAGTTTCGTTTTTTTTCAGTTTTATATCACCGGGCTCAAGCTCAACTCGGAATAATGGTTGGGGATACCTTTCTCTGTTTTTAATGTTTGACACAGATTTGGCTTTGAAGCCTTTGCTGCACAAACTAGCCTTAATTTCTTCCGGGTCCACATTCGAATCAATGCCCTTAATAACAACTTGGAGGCCTTTTGCGTTCTTAAGTTGATAGGTGTAGAAGTTTTTGTTATGTTTTTCAAGCTCCGAAACCGTGGTGCGATAAGCATTTTCGTGACACACTTGAATTTTAGTTTCATAAATGCTACCACGTTTTATGTTCGACACATAAAAGTTGTCTTCGCCGATCAATCCAACTAAAAACTTTATAAGGTCGTTTGAACTTTTCTCTCTCAAATAAATTGGGGGAGGCTTAAATGTCGTCCTCTCAGTTAGCGGGGCATCGTTTTCCTCTTGCAGTATTGCAAACCGATTTTGCGATGAGGTTGGTTTTTCTTCATCTTTCGACATTTTTGCTGGGTTGGTAACCTCTGCCGATTTGGGGCTTCTGCCCCTTTTAAGAACTGTTATATAACGGTCCATTCCTACCTGGACCTTTGGAACTTGAAGAGATTGGGCTGGGACCGCTTTTAGCTACTGTAGCTTCAATTCCAGAATTTGATAAAAATGACCGCGGTGAGGATGGTACTTCGGTACTTTTTTTATAATTTTTAAAAAGGGATTGGGCTAAGTTTGACCCTTGTTCAAAGCACTTATTTAAATTGGGTGCACTTAAACTTAAATTGTTTGTATTTATTTTTGATTTCTCACTTAAATAATTTTTATTGTATTCAGGGTCTCTAATGTTTTCATTGCTCACGCTTGTGGAGCTTAACACAATGTAAGCATTTCTGCTATTAGGCCCACTGTCACGACGATTGCTGTAACTCATGTACCGTTTGCTTTTTTATTTAGTTTTTTTTTTTTTGTTTGTTTTGTTTTTTACTTTTTCACTTTTGTATACTTATATGTATGTATATTAATAAAAAATTTTTGCCACCTATTACAAATATGTATATTCGCTCTTTTTAACACTCGCGTACACGTCCGCACACTACGAGATTAAGATGACAATTGACACTTAATTTGAATAATGTTCCTATCGTTATTGGTTTAAAAGTTACAAAAAACGAATAAAAAAATCAAAATATATTTTTAACCCTTTTTTTCCCTTTGAGCCCAAAATTAAAAAAAGTACGAAAAACGTAATCATATTTTTGTAAGACCTATCGAACGCAATTTGAAAAATTTTTCTATCTTTATTGGTTTAAAAGTAACAAAAAGTACCAAAATATAATTTTAACCCCTTTTTTCGGCCTTTCGGACCATAATTTAAAAAAAAACTCCAGATACCTGTCTGTTTATTTCTTAAGGAAAACGCTAAACTTTTTAAATTTTGTTTCTATTTTATATACATCAAGAGATAGTAGGTTACCGATTTTTCCCTTTTTGTCCCCTTTTTATCCCTTTGCGGGCCCAATGTTTAAAAACTCATGTGCATTTAAACAAACATGTAAAGCTTAACACGTGTTGTAAATTTCAGGTATTTAACTCTACGCGTTTGAGCAGTATGGCTCTGGGTAATTTTGTTACTTGACCTTCCCACACAAATGGGCGTATTGTGGGCGTGGCAGCAATAATTTTCAAAAAAAAGTATCCTGTTGTTCCTTTCAGAAAATTTCACAAAAATCGATCCACTGGTGTGGCCAGCTATAAAATACAAACATACATACATACATACATACATACATACAAACATACATACATACATACATACATACATACATACATACATACATACATACATACATACATACATACATACATACATACATACATACACCCCTTCTTTATATAATAGATTACTAAATAAAAAACTTAATTAATAAAGAAACAAAATTATATTATTTAAAATAAAACTTTTATTGTTATTATTTACTATTTTTATATTTATATATACACATAATTATAAAAAAAAATAATACAAATTTTCCTAAATTTTTTTCAAAGCTCATCCTGACCGTCATGCAAGACCAAGAATGTTACAACATCTAGTGGTGCTAACTCTTCAATTTTGGTTATTTTTATTGGCT
Source organism: Melanophora roralis (assembly GCA_963583895.1). Lineage (NCBI taxonomy): Eukaryota > Metazoa > Arthropoda > Insecta > Diptera > Rhinophoridae > Melanophora > Melanophora roralis. Next base: position 52,923,912 of record OY757188.1, read on the forward strand.
CTTTCTGTGTTAATATATTCTTAAATATATCATCTTCTTCCATAAATTTATGAAAAACTGTTTCAGATGATGTTGTTGTTTCTATTGGCGATGGTGCTACTGATGTTGTTGTTTCTGTTGACGATGGTTCTGATGATGTCGTTGTTTCGGTTGACGATGATGCTGATGATGTTGCTGTTGACGAAGTTTCTTCTCTTTTCCGTTGTTTGTAATAAGTCCTTAACTTTTAATATAAAGAGCTCCTCCCCGTCATATGCAAATTGTATTCCGCATTATGCTGTTTTCGAATATGTCTTTTTTGATTCGACACATTCGAAAAACTTACAATTTTGCATATGGGACAAGGTATTTTTGACTCCATTTTTTTTTAATATGATCTAAAAATAATCAAAATAACATATTTATTTTTTAACACTTATGCTATGATTATTTTTTCAAGAAATATTTAAATAGTTTTCACTTACCAAATATAAATTTTGTAACCCAAGAAAAAAAAAGAAAAAAAGAAAAAAGTTACGCACAGAATACTGAATCACTGCTCTAAAAGAGTAGAGTTTATATACATTTTTCTAAGTGCACTACTACATACATAAGTACAATAATATGAATGCATTCTGCACATGCATTCCTTTATTTGAGAAAATTTATCCATGCCTTTGTTAACTATTGTATTAAGGGATTCACAGCAGGTACCTGTTAAACCTAAAAAGGTCATTTATAGTTTTGTATATGCATTCATTATTAAAACAAAGATACCGAATAGGCAACGGGAGATATTTTTAATTTTTTGCAGGTGTTAAATCTATGAAGGTTATTTATAGTTTTTAACCTATTATTTATCCCTAAAACAAAGATAACTAATAAACAACAGGAGATATTTGTAGTTTTTTGCAGGTGTTTAATGTAAAATATCATTAAAAGTTTTGCATGCTTATGTCTGTCTTATATTTTTGATGTAATTTGTTCTTTGCGATAACGTGAACTAATTTTTACTTAGGCAGTTCACATTTACGAGTTTGTTCACGTTATCGAGTACCTAAATTTAAAACAAAAAAATACCCTATTTAGTATAAAAAATTATACATTAATAAGAAAAAATGCTAAACACTATTTTAAATTAATTATTTTTTTAATTTTTAATAACAAAACATAAAATGCAATATGCATAGGTTTTATCTGGCAACTGCTTCCAATATAACCCTGATTCGTCAGCATTATAAAGCTGATCTTCACATAGAGACAGTTCTTCACTTTTTCCTTTTAATTTTTCCTTAAATGGGTCAACAAGTTGTGACTGCGCAGAAAGTTTTTCTCCGGAAATTTAAAGAAGGCGAACACCGAACCTTTGTTTAAATTTTTGGAGCCATCCGTCACTGGCGTTAAAACCACGATCATTTTCTTTAGTTTGAACGTGAATTTCTAAAGCTTTGGCTTTTAACATCAGTCCACTTACTGGCATTTTTTTATCCCGCATGTGAAGGAACCATTTATAAAGACTTTTTTTCATTCTCGGAAGTTGAGAAGCGCGTAATGTTTTACGCTTTCCAGTGCCATAAAGAGTATTATTTACACGATTAGTAATTTCCCGTTTTTCCTTTTTAACGAAAGAAACTGTTGCTTTGGCAACTCTATATTTTCTTGCCAAGCCACTAGCACTGTTCCCCTATTACAATAATTCAAGAAATTCAACTTTATCTTTTAAAGTTTTTTTAATGACATTTTTCAATTTCACGAATTAAATTTTTTTAATCACTTGCCTCATCTACGTACCAATGTCAAAGAGCAACTAACAGGTCAACGCATACATAAATGAAAAAAAAAAACGTTTAATCATATGTAAACAAACAAGTAACATGTAATTCAGGGATTTCCCAATTTAAAAACAGATTAAAAAACAATAAATTAAAAGTATTCACGTTTTAGAGCTTTATATATAAATAAAATATATATTATAAATAAAAATATGGGTGCTGTGTACAACTACACATTATTTCTTATAGGGAAATCAATATATGATAATCCTAATTGGAAAAATATATGCACTGGTATTGCTAAGCATATACAGATCAATGCTTATAGGAACGCATATTGTAACGATTCATTGAATTGTGATATATCTCTTTGGGAATTGGCTACCTCTAAATTCGGCCGTGCTCGTCGTTGGAGGGGGGGGGGGGGGGCGTTAAAAAGGTAACTGAAGCGTTATCAAAGACTTTACTTTAGGTAGCACTCTAGAAATTGACATGATTCACACAAACCAAAAAGGGGGGAAAACAAATTATAAATAAATAATAAAGCTTGTACAAATATTTATAGTCAATATCAACCCGAACACTTGAATTTGGATTGTACTATATTTTATTTTTCCTGTAAATCTTCAAGCACTTGAAACTTTTTTTTTTTTTTTTCATATATTTATTATTGAATCTTCGCCTGTGGCGAACTAACAATAAGTGTTCAAATCTTAAAACTAGGTAGTTAATATAAGTACAGCCAGTGCCAGACTAAAATTTAAGTTCTCATATTAATTATCAAGCTTCATATAAGCGCAATAGTATCCCTCCTTTTCAGGCGGGTGTGCCCACTATGTTGCAGGATGTTTCGGGCGAGCGGATTTGGGTGAGCTTCCAGCTTATTTAAATACTTGTCCACATAGTTCAGGATTTCGCATTTAACTAGTGGAACTTGTAGATCCTTGTGGATGTTGCTGTTTTTAACATACCAAGGAGCACCAGTTATCATTCTTAGGATTTTGTTTTGCCTGCGTTGAATTTTTTCTATGTTGGATGCGGAAGCAGTGCCCCATAATTGTATACCGTAGCACCAAATTGGTTTCAAAATCGATTTGTAGAGTAGAAGTTTACAATCAAGACGAAGCACAGAGTTTCTGCCGATTAGCCAATGAATTTGTGTAGCTTTAAGTTTCATTTGCGTCAACTTCGCATCTATATGAGGCTTCCATGTGAGGCGGCGGTCTAGGTGAATACCAAGATATTTTGTCTCGGTTCGTTGAGGCACCATATGGCTGTTAATAAGAATTGGAGAGCACGTTTCTTTGCGTAAAGTAAAAGTTACGTGGGTACATTTTTGTTCATTTATTTTTATTCCCCATAACTTTGCCCATTTTTCAACTTGGGTTACGTGTTGCTGCAATTGGTTTGAAGCCTCTTTAGGGTCTTTATGAATACTAAGAAAAGCAGTATCAAGGCAAATGTCGACGTGTGTGTAAAACTATTGGTTGGCATATCTGCTGTGTAAAGCAAGTACAGAACTGGACCTAGTATACTCCCCTATTGTTTGAGAAGAACTTATTTGGTTTCCCTCTTTGATCATAAATTGTCGACCGGTTATGTATTTTTCTAAAAGGTTGAAAATATTAGCTGGAAGGTGTATCTTTAGTTTGTTAAACAGGCCTTCGTGCCATACTTTATCGAAAGCTTGAGAGACATCAATGAAAAGCGCGGAGCAGTACTTATTTTCCTCAAAGGTTTTTCTTACAACCTGCACCAGTCTGTGAGTTTGTTTGATTGTGCTATGTTGACTTCTAAGGCCAAATTGGTGATCTGGGATGCAGTTGTTTTCATTCAGGATCGGAGTCAGCTTGTTCTTAAGCAATTTTTCGAACAATTTTGACATTGTGGGTAACAAACTTATAGGCCTATAAGACTCTACCTTTGAAGGATCTTTGCCAGGCTTAGGAATCATCTTTACTAAGGCAATTTTCCACATAGGCGGGAAATGTTCAAGCCGAATTATTGCGTTAAAAATAAAAAGAATTATTTTTTTTTGCCGTAAAAGGTAGCTCTAAGAGCATTTTGTTGCTTATATTATCAACGCCAAGAGCTTTTTTACCATTTAGGTTAGCAATAGCCTCTACAACATCTGTAAATCGGAAACGTATTTCTAAAGGACGTCTAGCAACAACTGGTGGTAATTTCCTCACGTCTGTGCAAGTATTGGGAGTGAACACGTTTTTAAAATGGTTTGCGAACAGATCACATTTTTCTTCGTCAGGATCCTCTCAGAATACGCAGTGGTGGTTTTGCGATAATGGGCCTTTTAAGACGTCTGGCTGATCGCCATAGGGAATAATTTGTCTGAGGAGTCGCGTCTAGACCTTCGAGGTACTCTTTAAGTGAAGCTATTTTGTGAACCTCCAGCAAGCTTTTTAATTTGTTAGTACATTCTTTCAGCTTAGATTTAAGTTGGGGCGATCTGTTCTTTTGCCATTCTCTTCGGACTCTTCTTTTTTCAGATAAAAGTTTTCCCACATCGTCAGAAAAAATTTTGCCGTACCTGACCTGACGATAGGTAGAAGACGCATGTTTAGCGGCTTTTTTAATGTTTTCATTTAGGACTCTCAGACTATCGTCTATGTCTCCGGAGTTTTTAGCGGTTGGTTTTCCGAACAGTGGGCACTAATATATTTTTTATATTTTAACCAATTTATTTTTTTATATAAGAAAAAATCACTAGCTGCTATTTGGTGAGGACTGCAAATAGTAATTATTGTGGGTGAGTGGTCAGAAGATAAATCCAGGGAGGCTACAGCTTCAATAAGGTCCGGGGATATACCTTTTGCCACGCCAAAATCTATTACGTCTGGAATTTTATTATTGTCCGTTGGCCAATAGGTTGGTTGTCCAGTTGAAATAACGAAAAGTCCTATTTCCGACACGGAGTCATACAAGACACGGCCTCTGGGACTAATTAGGCGGGAGCCCCAGTATGTGTGCTTAGCGTTATAGTCTCCAGCAGCTATAAAGCGGGGACCTAATGATTTGTAGAAACTGTTGTACTGATCCTTCGTTATGGAGAATCTGGGTGGACAGTAAACTGATGAAATAACAAGGTTATGGAAAAATTCATCAATGCAGACGTTCGTAGCTTGGATATAACATTCCGAGAGGCCACCCAACCATTGGTGTTTAATTCTTGATTTGATTAGAATAGCCGAGCCACCACATGATCTATCTCTAGGATCCTTTGATGTCTAGATGTCATATGAGTCTCAGAAATACACATAACATCGATTTTTTGGTTCATCAAGAAATATTCGAGCTCGTTTTTGTGTTGGCGGATGCCGTTTGCGTTCCAGAAACAAACCCTGAGGCAGTTCATGGTCTTTTAAGCATAGCCTGCAGGAAAGCAGACTGCATTTTTTGCATTTCTTGCATCATGTTGGCCATTTGCGCCATAATCTGCGTAAATTGTGTGACCATATTGTCAATTACGGCTTCCAGGCGGCTAAAATTAGGCCCGGTTGGTTCGCTAGTTGGCACTTCTTGTTGTGTTGTAGACTTACGTGAATTAGGCTGGTTAGACTTTAATGCGGCGGCGTAAAGAACTTGATTTGTAGTTGGTTGTGCCAATGGAGGCATATTTGTAGTTGGTATATTTAAAGGCTGGGGAGGGGCAGGAACTATTTTCGGCTTAGTTGATCGCTTAACTAGATTAAAAACAGGACAACCTCTATAGTTGGCAGTGTGGTTTCCCCCGCAGTTACTGCATTTCTTTATCCTTGGATCATCTTTTGGCTTGTCGCACTTGGTCGTATCGTGCAGATCCCCACACACAACACAAACAGTAGGCAACTTACAGTAAGTTTTAGTGTGGCCATATTCCTGGCAGTTTAAGCACTGTACGGGCCCAGATCGCTTATGTGGCACTTCCACAGTGACTCGTCGGTGCATAATATATTTTAAATCGTAGATGGGGTGAGTTTCACTTTTTTTCAATTTGATATCACCAGGCTCAAGCTCCACTCGGAATAATGGTTGGGGGTGTTTTTCCCTGTTTCTCATATTCGATACCGTCCTAACCATAAACCCTTTGCTTAGCAAACTGGTCTTGATCTCTTCTGGGTCAACGTTAGAATCAATGCCTTTAATAACTACCTGAAGGCCTTTTGCGGTCTTGAGTTGGTAGGTATAGAAGTTTTTTCTAAGTTTTTCGAGCTCCGAAACCGTGGCGCGGTAGGCGTTTTCATGGTTTACTTGAATTTTTGTCTCAAATATGTTACCGCTTGAAGACAAATTTTTTTTTTTTTTTTTTCATATATTTTATTATTGAATCTTCGCTTAAGCGAACTAACAATAAGTATTCAAATCTTAAAACTAAGTTGTTAATACTAGTCCAGTCAGTACCAGACTAAAATTTAAGTTCTCACAATAAAATTAACTAATTTCAAAGGTTTCATCTAAGAGCAATTGTATCCCTTCTTTTTAGGCGGGTGTGCCCACAATGTTGCAGGATGCTTCAAGCGAGCGGATTTGGATGTGATTCCAGCTTATTTAAATACTTGTCCACATATTTCAGAATTTCGCATTTTACAAGTGGAACTTCTAGATCCTTGTGGATGTTGCTGTTTTTGATATACCAAGGAGCACCAGTTATCATTCTTAGAATTTTGTTTTGACGGCGTTGGATTTTTTCGATGTTAGAGGCGGAAGCAGTACCCCATAATTGTATACCGTAGCACCAACTTGGTTTTAAAATCGAGTTGTAGAGTAGAAGCTTACAATCAAGACGTAGCACAGAGTTTCTACCAATTAGCCAGTGGATTTGAGCAGTTTCATTTGCGTCAGCTTAGCATCTATATGAGGCTTCCATGTAAGGCGGCGATCTAGGTGAATACCCAGATATTTTGTCTCAGATCGTTGAGGCACATTATGGTTGTTGATAGTGATTGGAGGGCACTTTTCTTTGCGTAAAGTAAAAGTTACGTGGGTACATTTTTGTTCATTTATCTTTATTCCCCATAACTTTGCCCATTTCTCAACTTGGGTTACGTGTTTTTGCAGCTGGTTCGAAGCCTCTTTAGGGTCTTTGTGAATACTAAGAAAAGCAGTGTCGTCAGCAAATGTCGACGTGTGTGTGAAACTATTGGTTGGCATATCTGCCGGGTAAAGCAAGTACAAAATTGGACCTAGTATACTTCCTTGAGGGACACCAGCCTCTATTGGTTGGGAACAACTTATTTGGTTTCCCTCTTTGATCATAAATTGTCGGCCTGTTATGTATTTTTCTAAAAGGTTGAAAATATTAGCTGGAAGGTTGAGCTTTAGTTTGTTTAGAAGGCATTTATGCCATACTTTGTCGAAAGCTTGTGAGACATCGATAAAAAGCCCGGAGCAGTACTTCTTTTCCTCAAAGGCTTTTCTTATAACCTGTACCAACCTGTGAGTTTGTTCGATGGTACTATGTTGACTTCTAAAGCCGAATTGGTGATTTGGAATGCAGTTGTTGTCATTCAGGATCGGATTGAGCTTGTTTTTTAACAGTTTTTCGAACAATTTTGACATTGTGGGTAACAAACTTATGGGCCTATAAGATTCTACCTTCGAGGGATCTTTGCCAGGCTTAGGAATCATCTTTACTAAGGCAACTTTCCATATAGGCGGAAAATGTTCAAGCCGAATTATCGCGTTAAAAATAAAAAGAATAATTCTTTTAGCAGTAAGAGGCAGCTCTATGAGCAATTTGTTGCTTATTTTGTCAACGCCAGGAGCTTTTTTACCATTAAGGTTAGCGATAGCCTCTACAACATCTGCAAATCGGAAACGAATTTCTAAAGGACGTCTAGCAACAACAGGCGGTAATTCCCTCACGTCAGTGCATGTATTGGGAGTGAATACATTTTTGAAGTGATTTGCGAACAGATCGCATTTTTCTTCATCATTTCTAGCCCAGGATCCTCTCAGATTGCGCAGTGGTGGTTTTGCGATAACAGGTCTTTTAAGACGTCTGGCTGATCGCCATAAGGAATAATTTGTCTGAGGAGTCGCGTCTAGACCTTCCAGGTACTCTTTCAGTGATGCCATTCTGTGAGCCTCCAACAAGCTTTTTAGTTGGGTTGTACATTCTTTCAGCTTAGTTTTAAGCTGGGGCGATCTATGTTTTTGCCATTCCCTGCGGGCTCTTCTTTTTTCAGATACCAGCTTTTCCACATCTTCAGAGAAAATTTTGTTGTACCTGGCGGTAGGTAGAAGACGCATGTTCAACGGCTTTTTTAATGTTTTCATTTAGGACGCTCAGACAATCATCTATGTCTCCGGGAGTTTTTAGCGGTTGGTTCTCCGCGCAGTGGGTACTAATATATTTTTTATATTTCAACCAATAAATTCTTTTAGATAAGAAAAACTCACTAGCTGCTATTTGGTGAGGACTGCAAATAGTGACTATTGTGGGTGAGTGGTCAGAAGATAAATCCAAGGAGGCTTGAGTCTCAATGAGCTCCGAGGATATAACTTTTGCTACGCCAAAATCAATTACGTCTGGAATTTTATTGTGGTCTGTTGGCCAGTAGGTTGGCTGTCCAGTTGAAATAACATAAAGTCCCATTTCAGACACGGCATCATACGAGACACGACCTCTGGGACTAATTAGTCGGGAGCCCCAGTGTGTGTGCTTGGCGTTATAGTCTCCAGCAGCTATGAAGCGGGGACCTAAAGATTTGTAAAAACTGTTGTACTGATCCTTCGTTATGGAGAATCTCGGTGGACAATAAACTGACGAAATAAGTAGGTTATTGAAAAATTCATCAATGCAGACGTTTGTTGCTTGCATAGAACATTCAGATAGGCCACCCAACCATTGGTGCTTAATTCTTGATTTGATTAATATAGCAGAGCCACCACAGGATCTATCCCTGGGATCTTTTGAATCATAAAAATTGTATCCACTAATTTTAAAAGTGCTCCTAGATATCATATGAGTCTCGGAAATCAACATGACGTCAATTTTATGGTGTACTAAAAAATATTCAAGCTCGTTTTTGTGTTGGCGGATGTCGTTTGCGTTCCAGAAACAAACCCTGAGGCAGTTCATGGTCTTTTAAGCATGGCCTGCAGAAGAGCAGACTGCATTTTCTGCATCTCCTGCATCATGCCAGCCATTTGCGCCATTATCTGCGTAAATTGTTTGACCATATTGTCAATTACGGCTTCCAGGCGGCTAAAATTGGGACCAGTTGGTTCATTTGTTGGCATTTGTTGTTGTGTGGTTGGTTGGTTTGGCCTTTGTGCATTGGACTGGTTTGACTTTAGTGCGTTGGTGTAAGAAATTTTACTTGTAGTTGGCTGTGCTAACTGGGGAATGTTTGTTGTTGGTATATTTAACGGCTGGGGAGGGGTAGGAACTACCTTCGGCTTAGATGAGCGCCTAACTAAATCAAAGACAGGACAACCTCTGTAGTTGGCAGTGTGGTTTTCACCGCAATTGCTGCACTTCTTCACCCTAGGGTCATCTTTTGGTTTATCGCACTTGATTGTAACATGCAAATCCCCACATACAACACAAACAGAAGGCAACTTACAGTAAGTTTTTGTGTGGCCATATTCCTGACAATTTAGACATTGTACAGGTCCAGATTGCTTATGCGGGACTTCCACTGTAACTCTACGGTGCATAATATATCTTAAACCATAAATGGGGTGAGTTTCGTTTTTCTTTAATTTGGCATCACCAGGCTCAAGTTCAACTCGAAACAATGGTTGAGGGTATTTTTCCCTGTTTCTAATATTTGTCACAGTCCTTACCTTAAATCGTTCGTTGCACAAACTGGTCTTTATCTCCTCCGGGTCAACATTTGAGTCAATTTCTTTTATGACTACCTGGAGGCCTTTTGCGTTTTTTAGCTGGTAAGTGTAAAAGTTCTTTTTTAATTTCTCAAATTCCGACACTGTGGCGCGGTAAGCGTTCTCGTGATCTACTTGAATTTTGATCTCATATATAAACGTGGTAAGTTTTATGTTCGACACATAAAAGTTCTTTTCGCCTATTAATGCAACTAAAAATTTAATGAGGTCGTTCGAGTGTTTTTCTCTTAAACAAATTGGAGGAGGCTTAAAATTTTTTTCCGTAACGGGGCCATCATTATCATCTGTTTGCAGAACGGCAAAGCGATTTTGCGATGTGGTTGGCCTTTCATCGTCCTTTAGAATTTTTGCAGGTTGACTTACTTCTGCCGACTTCGGACTTCTCCCCCTTTTAAGAACTGTTACGTGCCTGTCCATCCCTACCTGGATCTTAGGAGCACACGCAGAAATTGGGCCTGGAGCGCCTTTAGCAGCTGTAGGTGCGACACCAGAACTTGATAAAGACCGCGATGAAGATGGCACCTGGGTATTTTTTTTATAATTTTAAACAGAGATTGGGCTAAATTTGTCCCTTGTTCAGTACATTTATTTAAATTAGGCACACTTGCACTTAAATTATTTGCATTTGTTTTCGGTTTTGCACTTAAATAGTTTCTATTATATTCAGGGTCTCTAATGTTTTCATTGCTAACGCTTTCTGAGCTTAACACAATGTAAGCATTTCGGCTATTAGGCCCACTGTCACTACGATTACTGTTACTCATTAACCGTTTGGTTTTTTTGTTTTGTTTAGTTTGTTTTTATTTTCGATTCTCACTTATGTCTTGTAGGTATGTACATTACCAATTTTTTTTTTTTTTTTTTTGTAACTTATTACAAATATACACTCGCGTAGACACGTCCGTACACTACGAGATTAAGAGAGCAACTGATTCTAATATATCAAATTATTTTTATATATAGAAATCAACATTTATTTAACAAATTTTAAAAAGTCAGGATGAGGAAAAAAAAATTTTAACTAAAACATAACTTATCTTTGGTCAAAAGTATTAGTTTAGATGTATGTATTTATATAACCAGAAAAAAATAAAACAAAGATATGGATATATAATAATCAAATCAAACTTACTTCTTTTAAAATCCCCCGATGTCTGCTGGCGCCAGATGACCGTTGGTCGTTGCGTATTTGTTTCCTTTGTTTTTTTCTTTTAGTGTAAAATAAATTATATATAAACCAAACTAAAGGAAAGGTGACTGAAACGTTTATGTTTGCATGTTTATATTAGGTTCTGCGTGTTTGTATGTATGAGAATGGGTGTATGTATGTGTGAGGGTGGGTATATAAGTGCGGTATGTATCTAAATTTTTACGTCTACATTAATCTAAGGTTATATAATATTAAAAATTCTAAAAAAAAAATGTATTCAAAAGGAAACAACATGTGGACAAGTATTTAAATAAGCTGGAATCACATCCAAATCCGCTCGCTCGAAGCATCCTGCAACATAGTGGGCACACCCGCCTAAAAAGAAGGGATACAATTGCTCTTAGATGAAACCTTTGAAATTAGTTAATTTTATTGTGAGAACTTAAATTTTAGTCTGGTACTGACTGGACTAGTATTAACTACTTAGTTTTAAGATTTGAACACTTATTGTTAGTTCGCTTAAGCGAAGATTCAATAATAAAATATATGAAAAAAAAAAGGAAACAATTTAATTATTCTCAACAAATCCAGAGATTACGACGGGTACATTTCCGGTTAATGATGGCAAGTTTTTAAATTAAGTAAACCCGGATAGCCAACCTTTATATAATTTTGTCCCACGGGACAAAGACCGTACACGATAACCACAAACTTTAACTTAAATAGGATAACTAAGCTTACTTGGTAGTGTTTTCTTTTTACGTAACCGGGCTTAAGTTCAATGACACTTTCGCCAACTACCGTTGGTCAACACTGGACACTGACGTTTTATTTGTTGAAAGATTGTTGGACTTCTGACTCCGGACCTGAACTGGAAGTTAGGTGACTGAGGTTCAATACGGTAAGGTCCTTTAAGGTCGAGGATGGATTTTTCCGTCACCGGAATCGGCCAAAAGTTCTTTATCTTAGTTGCCTAAAGATGAATGTTAAACCAACCTCGTATTCTTTCCGCTATCTGCTCAGACGTTGCTCTAAAAAAAATTATCTTCAGACAAGAAACAAAAATTTCCATTCTGCCTACACAATCCTGCATCTAAATTAAGCTTACCAATTAAATTTGATGTTTTAACAATTATTGTTTTAGCTTCCTTCCTCTGTTTTTTCCAAGATAAATAAGCGACTTTTTCCTTTTTCTTTTAATAATCACTAAGACAAATCTTGTCTAAATCTCTAACGATAAAACCAACCGTTCACCTATATTTAGTTTAAGAAAATTTTTCCAATTTTGACAATTTTAAATAATAAGTAAAATTCAAAGAAATATTTTATGTAAAAAAAAACCTTGTAAACAATTTTTAAAGGAGAATATTTCTACAATCTAAGCCTGGATAATTTCACACAACCCCCAAAAACAATCGCCCCAGAGCTTCGCCATCACAAAACAGATTAAATACAAAACCTGCTGCCGTATTTAGTCTGAAAAAAAGGCAAAAGGGTTCTGACAAAAGAGAATAAATAAATAAAATAAATAATCATATAGGTACCGTTACAAAGGAAGTGAATTCATCTCCAAACGTCCTTCACGTGATATACTCCAGTGTGCCCTCCATTAATGTCTTCAAGTTCGTAATTTTCCCTCCCAATTCGTCTTTTAACGACAGCCTTTACCGCAATCGGTGCAAGTTTTGCATTGAAATTATTGGCCAACGAACTTTGAACAAAATTACGGCGTAATACCTCCTGCCCAATGTTGAACTCTCGCATCCTTGATCTTAAGTTATAAGATTTTGCGGTACGCTCATATGCTTCTTTCAATTTGGTCCGAGTAGAGTCCCGTAGCAGTGTAAAATTGTCCTGTCTTTCTATTTCCGTATCCGTATCTGCCAAAAGTTTAAGGTTTCGAAAAATATTATAGTCTTGTCCATGTAAAATCATTGTCTGTCCGAATACAAGTTCATACGGCGTCCGTCCAGTTGACTGATGAATACTGCTCCGAAGTGCACAATAAACGCTGGCCAAAAACTCATCCCATTGATGTTGATCGTTGCCAATATATAAGCACAGAGCTTCCTTTATAGACCTGTTGACTCTTTCGCTGGCATTAGATTGTGGGCTGTGTACTGCCGTAAATTGATGATTTATACCAAACTTGGCAGTTAACTTTCTGAACTCCGCTGACTTGAACTGGCTACCGTTACCGGTAACAATGGTCTCTGGTACCCCATAACAATTTAAAATTTCATTGTTAATATACTCAACTATCGTCTTAGCTACAAATTTTCTTAATGGTTTTCAAAAGGTAAACTTCGTAAAATGGTCTAAAATAATCAAAATTTCTATACGGTCCAATTAGATCTATGTACAACCTCTGGAAAGGCCTTTCGGTCTCAACCATTGCACCTATAGTTGGTTTGAGTTGCATGGTAGGAGGTTTAGAAGTTTTACAGGAGGAACAATTTAAAACGTAATTCTTAATATCAACAACCATCTTAAGCCAAAGAAAATATTGTCTGACTTGATGTACAGTTTTGGCTATCCCACCATGGCTGGCGGTAGATACATCATGCGCTGCATATATTACATCTTGTCGGAGCTCTTCAGGAACATACAGCTTCCAACATTTCGACTCATCCCCCCTACTATCTGAAAAACTTGTCCTTTTGTAAACGTATTTATCTAACACTTTATAATCCGGAAGTGCAGATTTCATAAATTCTTCCCTCATACGGCTGTATTCCATACTATTGAAAGCCATGGAACTAAGATCTATAGATGGCAGCGTTTCAAGTTCTATCTCTTTAACATATGTTTCGCTTTCAAACGCCCGTGACAACGCATCTGGCACCACATTGTCTTTACCCTTTCGATGTTCTATGGTAAAGTCGAACCCCTGTAATTTTAGGGCCCATCTGGCCAATCTACCAGTAAGATCCTTCTGTCTCATAAGCCACTTAAAGCTGGCATGGTCAGTGATGACTTTAAATTCATGGCCTTCAATGAATGCTCTAAATTTTTTGATGGCCAATATAACTGCTAAACACTCAAGCTCCGTAATTGCATAGTTTCTTTGGGCTTTGTTTAGTTTTTGTGACATGTACGCAATCGGCTTTTTATTGCCCTCTTCATCAAGTTGAGCTAAAGCAGTTCTGACACCAAACATACTTGCATCGCGCTGAAGAATAAATGGGCTATTAAAATCCGCATGTACCAAAATTGGAGCTACAGTCAACCTAAATTTCACTAGCTCGAACAACTTTTGTGCATCCTCTGTCCATAAAAATGCTTTACGTTTTGTTAATAACTCTGTCATTGGAAAGGTCACTGTCGCGAAATCGTCAATAAAACGACGGTACCACCCAACCATCCCAAGGAACTGTCGTAGTTGTCGAACTGTTTTTGGGACCGGAAATTGAGCAATGGCTCTCACTTTTTCGGGATCAAATTTCATTGACCCTTCTCCTATAATATACCCCAGATATTGTACTTGTCGAATACAAAAATTGCTCTTCCTGACATTAATTGTCAGGTTAGCTCTCCGAAGATTTGTCGCCACCTCCTTTAAGTGCTTCATGTGTTCGTCAAACTGCTCCGAAATTATCAATAAGTCGTCAAGGTATACGAAGACATTTGTCTTTAAGTGATACGGAATGACCTGGTCCATCAATCTGGGGGGTTACTGTGTAACTCGATTCGAAGGAAAAAATATTCGAGTTCGTACAAATGGTACTGTGTAATACGATTTTAGTAGTTTTTGTTTCGAAAGTGCGGACAAGTTTTTTTCCCTTTCGAAAAATAAATTTCCCTTTCGTAAATGCAACTGTGTATTACGAAAACGGACTTTATTGTGGTTCAAAATGATAGGAAATTGTTCGAAAGCCATTTTAGTAGTGACAATTGTGAAAATGTAAGTATTTTTAAAAAAATTTTATTTTTGTAAATGTATTTTTTTATAATGTTTAATAAATTTTTATTATTATTTTTAAGGAGTACTCCCAAAAAGTGTATGTATACAAATAAAAAGCAATATGAGGAAATGGTGGAATATATGACAAGGCATTCTGACTTGGCAAAGGGACATCTTAATGTCCCTGATGCCAAGAGCAAATCAAGCAATATGTGGGAAAAGTTGTGCAGCGATTTAAATGCACTTGGGTTACCCGAACGAGACGTCAAGGGCTGGAAAAAGGTTAAATATTATTAGCAAGTTCAAACAGTTGAATAAGATATTTAATTTTTTTTAGGTTTGGGCGGATTTCAAAAATCATGTTAAAAGTAAATGCCGTCGGAACCGAAGCAGTATTTCTGGGACTGGAGGTGGACCAAGCAAATATTGCTCGCTTACGCCGTTGGAACAACAAACATCTAATTTGCTATCAATAGAGGAAGCTGTAAGTGGAATGTCCGTCACCCAAGAGTTTGGAGCAAGAAGTCAGTTACACAATATGCCAACATCAAGTCGGAGTTGTAGTGTTGAAAATGTTTTAAATGAAAATTTAGATTCATCTCCTGAAGCAGAGGTCCAAGTTAAATCTACCCCACGTCGCCCGATAAAGAAAGTTTTAGATAAAGATGCCCTTTTAGAAAAGCAAGTAGAAAACCAAATGACATACCAAGAAAGTTCAGTAACTGCTTTAAAAGAAGTTAATGAAAATATGATTGGTCTTCAAAAATATTTACGAAGAAGCTATGAAGTACAAGACCGCATGTACCAACTTGAGAAAGAAAAGCTTCAGTTGAAAAAACAAAAAATTGAACTTGAGAAGGAAAAATTTAACTTGAAAAAAGAAAAATTTGCATTCAAAAAAATGACAGAGCTGCAGAAATCGAAAAGAAAGATTAAACAACTTGAAATGAAGAAAACTATTGTAGACCTTGAATTGGAAAAACGAAAATAAAAAGACGAGAGTGCAAATTAATGTTTTTTATCTTAATTACATATTTATCACTAGTTCCTTAAATGCCTTATGATAATGAATTTCAACACTGATTTATCCTTAATTTTGTATGTAAATAATTTTTGTTTTATTCTTTACTGAAATAATTTAATTTTTGTTGTTTAACTAAGTAATAAATTTTATTTATATTATAACATTAAAGTGTTTTTTAATTTTAATAATATAGCATTACATACTTCCGACAAGCATTCCGACATCGATTGTTGGGAAATTCCTAAATGTCTGTCTTGCCCTATTTGGTGTTGGTACCCACCTTGAGCCAAAAATTTTAAAGCAGCTGCTAACTTTAGTGTGGGTGTGATGGAATTAGACCTTTTTGGAGATTTTAATTCGCCCTCAATGCTTTTAAGAACATAGGAGAACGCATCCTTACTGAGCCGGAAGTTTTTTACAAAACTAAAAGTAATAATTTGTTAAAATTTGTGAAATAACAATATGAGCGTATGGTTATTTACCTTTTATTGGAAATTTCCATTATATTTGAAGAGTCTCTAATTAATTTTCTTTGGACTCTTTCAGGCATCGCGTCATCTTTATCATCGAACCACAAGGAAACACAATCCATATTATTCAATGTTAAAAAATATTTACAAATTTTAATATCGTTTTTTTCTTTAAATGCTTTGTTTTGGGAAATTTGTGTGTCAAACAGCAGTGCTACCAACATTTTCACAAGTTTTTCCCTTATGTTTGTGAATACAACTCTGTGTTCGTTACGAACGATTTACACAGTACGGATTACCTTTCGATTCGGAAATTACTTTCGAAAGATTTTACTTTTCGATTCGAGTTACACAGTAACCCCCCTGCACATTGTCTGTGGAGCGTTGCACAATCCAAACGGCATCCTTGTAAACTGGTACAAAGGTCGATTAGGGATGGTGAACGATGTCTTAAGTCTAGAGTATTCAGCCAGTTTAATTTGCCAAAAGGCATCTTTCAAATCCACTTTGGATATGTAATAAATTGGAGGAAGCCTCGAAATTAGTCCGTCGATATTAGGAATTGGATAGGCGTCTTTAGTCGTAACAGAATTTAATCTGGCTGTCCAAGCAAAATCGGGTTTTCCCAGGTTTAACAATTAAAACCCAAGGTGATGACCACGGTGATGACCGGCATTCCCCAATAACACCTAATTTAAGCATTCTGTCTATCTCTGTACAAAAAAGTTTTTCGCGCGTGGGAGAAATGGGGTAATACCTTTGCTTGATCGGAGGTGAAGCACCAGTGTCAATATGGTGTTCCAGCAAAGAAGTGCATCCTAAACCATCCCGCTCAAAATTAGGAAAATAATCAATTATTTTTTTCAATTGTTGATTTTGTGTCTCTGTCAATGGTATTTTGTCAGCATCTTTTTCAGAAGAAATTTCATTTAGTGTCACAATCTGGATATGAAATTTTTCCCAAAATTCCATCCCACAAATTAATTTCTGGATTATCGACGGTATTAATAAAAACTCAATAGTCCTTATTTGGCCATTATAACGAATGTCTAATGCAATAGTTCCTAACACACTCTGTCGTTTTCCATCAGCGGTTTTGACATATCCGATACCTCGCTTATAACTTTTCGTTTCAATAATTTCTGCACATAAAACACCACCGATGACGCTAGTATTTGAACCGCTATCTAACAATGCAAAGCGAAGTTGATCCCTCACGTATAGTTGAATATATGGCCTATTATCGTTATCCTTATTAACCAGTGAAGAAACTACACATTTGCCTAACCGCTTTCTGTGTTCATAGTATCTTCTTATTCGTCTTGATGATCTACTCTGTTTTTGTTCAACATTTTAAATTATTAAAAATTCTATCTCTTGTTCGATTGTATTCCTCTAGACGGATGTGAAAAGGTCGCTGCAACGGGTGTAAATTCGGCACTTTAGAATGTATCGTTTGGGAAAAATTTGTTGCAGCAGGTAATTTCATCGCCTCCGATAATCTTGTCGTAGCAAGTAAATTCAACACCGCAGCTAAGAGTGACTGATGACATTCATTGTCTGAATTTTGAAAAATCTCTACCCTTCTCTCATCTATTTCCGTTGTGGATGTTCGTTCTTTACCAGACGAACATCCTTCGAGAAGTTTCCCTGACTTTGGGAACATTTTGCACAATTTGGTTTGTAAATATTCTTTTCTCCACAACCATAACAGAATATAGTTCGTGGCTCTACACAGTCACTAAAAGTGTGACCTACTTTATCACAGTTCCAGCATCTTCCAGTCCGAATCATAAAGCAAATCTCCATTCCATTTTGCTCCCGGTTTGCCGGAGTATCCTCTGCAATCATTTCGGACACATAAGCTTTATTATGTGGACGTTTGTTAAGATTTGTTGGCATGGTATCCTTAAAAAATTTTTCGTGTCGTCTTACTGCGCGTCGCAATTGTGCCATTCGATATATTTCAAGATGAAGAAGCTCATGCCTTACTTCAGGCCTTAAATTGCGCTGCACAATTTCACAAAGCTCTTGTTCGGAAAATAGATTTTTTAATCTATCGCACAAAATCCTCACAGCGTCACAATATTCGTCGAACGCCTCATTAGGTTTTTGTCTTCTGCGTAAAATGTCGTCTTTTATATCAAAATCAGTATGATAGTCTTAAACTGTCTTTTTAAAGCGTCGCATATATCGTCCCAGTCCATAACGTCACAGGTAAGATGATGACGCCAAAACCATTTTAATGCCTTGCCCTCAAGTAGCATATGGGCGTGCTTGCATAGTAATCCGAAATCCCCATTTAAGTTGACTTTAGTGAGTGTATTTACTCGATAAATAAATTCGTCCACCGTAAATTCCGTGGTATCACCTGTAAAACGAATACGCCAATTTCTAATTAAATTTAAAGTTCTTTCCGCGTTTTTGTCGATATCTCTGTCCGAGGTTCTACAACCGGGGTTCCCCTGGCTTTCTTGCTCACTGTCATAAACATCTCTTCGTTCTGTCCGCCTTTGGTGTCTCTCCTATCCACCTGGTCTTTTACCATTCGACCTCAAATCGCGAAGTCCCTCTAAAACCAATCCAGACATTTCCTCTCTAAACCTAAGTAAGGACTCATTCACAATCCTACGAACATGACCAATACTAACATCTTCTTTTATCCCTTCTGCTTCCCTGCGTAGTTGCTCCCGAGTTCTTGGTCTGCCAACCGGAGCTGTTAATAATTGCCAATCGCCTCCAGCTTGTCCATCTACTGCCATCTAAGCATCCGCATTATCCTGCTCTATTGCTAGTGGAATGCTTTCGCAACTTCGAACTAATGGAATTCTTGTTTGCTTTAGCAAATTAAATCCCAACTGTAAAGTATTGCAATTTATTTGCAAAAGTGCCGAACGCAAATATATAAATTATAAACAGACAATAACAACAAATTATGTAATCAATAACACGAAAACAAAGTAATTGCAGCCTTTAAAAGACTTCAAATTAGCACAAAAAAAAATATATACAATTAACTTTAATCTCGTTGCTGAAAATAATTAATGTAGCCTTTGATTATTCAAAATACAAGTAAACTACTCGGCGAAAGATTTAAGTATGGGAATAAAAAAAATAATAATATGCTATCTGCAGGCACAGTACTTCGAAAATTACAATGCCCCAGTATATAACAACCAAAAATGAATATATAAAAATAACCTCGAAATGTATTTTTTGTTAGACATCAACAATACGCTAAGGGAGAAAAGACAAGAAACCAAAAAAAAATAAATTATTACGAACACAGTGTGAATTAAACTCGTTGGAATCCTTTGACAAAAGCCAAAGGATTATATTCCGGATTCATTTCGTGTCAAATATTTGTAAATAGGAATTAATTCTTCATGGCAGGAGAGTAGCCGAATTTATTCTAATTACTCTAAGTTCGCACCACTAAAAATCCCATTTGTAAAAGAAAAGTAAGAAGGCAAACGAAAAAAACAGATGGTTACTAGCTATACGAGGATTGGACCGATACCTACCAGCACAACTTCTCTAGTACAAACTCATAACCTAACAGCTAATAGCCCAATACTTATTAAGCCGGGAATTGTACATCATATAAATAATTAACAATTTAATCCACAGTAACAAGTACCGCAACTATTATCAATAATAAAATTAACAAAAGGGGAGGGGAAAGAAAACAAAAAAACATCAAACCATCATCCCAAAGAATTCAGAGCATCTAGCTGTTACTGCACCAAAAAAAATCTATTCTTTCGAAAGCTGAGGCCCCACGTTGGGCGCCAAAAATCTCTGTAACGATTCATTGAATTGTGATATATCTCTTTGGGAATTGGCTACCTACAAATTCGGCCGTGCTCGTCGTTGAGGGGGGTGTATGGGATTCCCAAATACGTTAAAAAGGTAACTGAAGAGTTGTCAAAGACTTTACTTTAGGTAGCACTCTAGAAATTTACATGATTCACGCAAACCAAAAAGGGGGAAAAACAAATTATAAATAAATAATAAATCTAACAGCGACTGTTGATGTTAAGGGTGTAGCCTAGGATGGAAGTTGCTACACCAATACCGATGCCCACCCATCCATACTGACCTAATGAAAATTGGTGGTCAGCCCACTACAACAAAAAAAAAAAAGAAAAATCTAGATATTAATTTACCCCATACTCTAATCTTCACCTTCCGTTATATCAAAACAAGGAATCACAGAACCATGTATGATTCCATTCTAATATATTTTTTTTTTCATATAACAATAAGTATTCAAATCTTAAAACTAAATAGTTAATACTAGTCCAGTCAGTACCAGACTATTTTTTAAATTCTGACAATAAAATTAACTAATTTCAAAGGTTTCATCTAAGAGCAATTGTATCCCTTCTTTTTATGCGGGTGTGCCCACTATGTTGCAGGATGCTTCGAGCGAGCGGATTTGGATGTGATTCCAGCTTATTTAAATACTTGTCCACATATTTCAGAATTTCGCATTTTACAAGTGGAACTTCTAGATCCTTGTGGATGTTGCTGTTTTTGATATACCAAGGAGCACCAGTTATCATTCTTAGAATTTTGTTTTGACGGCGTTGGATTTTTTCGATGTTAGAGGCGGAAGCAGTACCCCATAATTGTATACCGTAGCACCAAATTGGTTTTAAAATCGAGTTGTAGAGTAGACGCTTACAATCAAGACGTAGCACAGAGTTTCTACCAATTAGCCAGTGGATTTAAGCAGTTTTGAGTTTCATTTGCGTCAGCTTCGCATCTATATGAGGCTTCCATGTAAGGCGGCGATCTAGGTGAATACCAAGATATTTTGTCTCAGATCGTTGAGGCACATTATGGTTGTTGATAGTGATTGGAGGGCACGTTTCTTTGCGTAAAGTAAAAGTTACGTGGGTACATTTTTGTTCATTTATCTTTATTCCCCATAACTTTGCCCATTTCTCAACTTGGGTTACCTGTTGTTGCAGCTGGTTCGAAGCCCCTTTAGGGTCTTTGTGAATACTAAGAAAAGCAGTGTCGTCAGCAAATGTCGACGTGTGTGTGAAACTATTGGTTGGCATATCTGCCGTGTAAAGCAAGTACAAAATTGGACCTAGTATACTTCCTTGAGGGACACCAGCCTCTATTGGTCGGGAACAACTTATTTGGTTTCCCTCTTTGATCATAAATTGTCGGCCTGTTCTGTATTTTTCTAAAAGGTTGAAAATATTAGCTGGAAGGTTGAGCTTTAGTTTGTTTAGAAGGCCTTCATGCTATACTTTGTCGAAAGCTTGTGAGACATCGATAAAAAGCCCGGAGCAGTACTTCTTTTCCTCAAAGGCTTTTCTTATAACCTGTACCAACCTGTGAGTTTGTTCGATGGTACTATGTTGACTTCTAAAGCCATATTGGTGATTTGGAATGCAGTTGTTGTCATTCAGGATCGGATTTAGCTTGTTTTTTAACAGTTTTTCGAACAATTTTGACATTGTGGGTAACAAACTTATGGGCCTATAAGATTCTACCTTCGAGGGATCTTTGCCAGGCTTAGGAATCATCTTTACTAAGGCAACTTTGCATATAGGCGGAAAATGTTCAAGCCGAATTATCGCGTTAAAAATAAAAAGAATGATTCTTTTAGCAGTAAGAGGCAGCTCTATGAGCATTTTGTTGCTTATTTTGTCAACGCCAGGAGCTTTTCTACCATTAAGGTTAGCGATAGCCTCTACAACATCTGCAAATCGGAAACGTATTTCTAAAGGACGTCTAGCAACAACAGGCGGTAATTCCCTCACGTCAGTGCATGTATTGGGAGTGAATACGTTTTTGAAGTGATTTGCGAACAGATCGCATTTTTCTTCATCATTTCTAGCCCAGGATCCTCTCAGATTTCGTAATGGTGGTTTTGCGATAACAGGTCTTTTAAGACGTCAGGCTGATCGCCATAAGGAATAATTTGTCTGAGGAGTCGCGTCTAGACCTTCCAGGTACTCTTTCAGTGATGCCATTCTGTGAGCCTCCAACAAGCTTTTTAGTTGGGTTGCACAGTCTTTCAGCTTAGTTTTAAGTTGGGGCGATCTATGTTTTTGCCATTCCCTGCGAGCTCTTCTTTTTTCAGATACAAGCTTTTTCACATCTTTAGAGAAAATTTTGTTGTACCTAGCCTGGCGGTAGGTAGAAGACGCATGTTCAACGGCTTTTTTAATGTTTTCATTTAGGACGCTCAGACAATCATCTATGTCTCCGGGAGTTTTTAGCGGTTGGTTCTCCGCGCAGTGGGTACTAATATATTTTTTATATTTCAACCAATAAATTCTTTTAGATAAGAAAAACTCACTAGCTGCTATTTGGTGAGGACTGCAAATAGTGACTATTGTGGGTGAGTGGTCAGAAGATAAATCCAAGGAGGCTTGAGTCTCAATGAGCTCCGAGGATATAACTTTTGCTACGCCAAAATCAATTACGTCTGGAATTTTATTGTGGTCTGTTGGCCAGTAGGTTGGCTGTCCAGTTGAAATAACATAAAGTCCCATTTCAGACACGGCATCATACGAGACACGACCTCTGGGACTAATTAGTCGGGAGCCCCAGTGTGTGTGCTTGGCGTTATAGTCTCCAGCAGCTATGAAGCGGGGACCTAAAGATTTGTAAAAACTGTTGTACTGATCCTTCGTTATGGAGAATCTCGGTGGACAATAAACTGACGAAATAAGTAGGTTATTGAAAAATTCATCAATGCAGACGTTTGTTGCTTGCATAGAACATTCAGATAGGCCACCCAACCATTGGTGCTTAATTCTTGATTTGATTAATATAGCAGAGCCACCACAGGATCTATCCCTGGGATCTTTTTTTTTTTTTTTTTTTATCATATATTTTATTATTGAATCTTCGCTTTAGCGAACTAACAATAAGTGTTCAAATCTTAAAACTAAGTAGTTAATACTAGTCCAATCAGTACCAGACTAAAATTTAAGTTCTCACAATATAATTAACTAATTTCAAAGGTTTCATCTAAGAGCAATTGTATCCCTTCTTTTTAGGCGGGTGTGCCCACTATGTTGCAGGATGCTTCGAGCGAGCGGATTTGGATGTGATTCCAGCTGGGATCTTTTGAATCATAAAAATTGTATCCACTAATTTTAAAAGTGCTCCTAGATATCATATGAGTCTCGGAAATCAACATGACGTCAATTTTATGGTGTACTAAAAAATATTCAAGCTCGTTTTTGTGTTGGCGGATGCCGTTTGCGTTCCAGAAACAAACCCTGAGGCAGTTCATGGTCTTTTAAGCATGGCCTGCAGAAGAGCAGACTGCATTTTCTGCATCTCCTGCATCATGCCAGCCATTTGCGCCATTATCTGCGTAAATTGTTTGACCATATTGTCAATTACGGCTTCCAGGCGGCTAAAATTGGGACCAGTTGGTTCATTTGTTGGCATTTGTTGTTGTGTGGTTGGTTTGTTTGGCCTTTGTGCATTGGACTGGTTTGACTTTAGTGCGTTGGTGTAAGAAATTTTACTTGTAGTTGGCTGTGCTAACTGGGGAATGTTTGTTGTTGGTATATTTAACGGCTGGGGAGGGGTAGGAACTACCTTCGGCTTAGATGAGCGCCTAACTAAATCAAAGACAGGACAACCTCTGTAGTTGGCAGTGTGGTTTTCACCGCAATTGCTGCACTTCTTCACCCTAGGGTCATCTTTTGGTTTATCGCACTTGATTGTAACATGCAAATCCCCACATACAACACAAACAGAAGGCAACTTACAGTAAGTTTTTGTGTGGCCATATTCCTGACAATTTAGGCATTGTACAGGTCCAGATCGCTTATGCGGGACTTCCACTGTAACTCTACGGTGCATAATATATCTTAAACCATAAATGGGGTGAGTTTCGTTTTTCTTTAATTTGGCATCACCAGGCTCAAGTTCAACTCGAAACAATGGTTGAGGGTATTTTTCCCTGTTTCTAATATTTGTCACAGTCCTTACCTTAAATCGTTCGTTGCACAAACTGGTATTTATCTCCTCCGGGTCAACATTTGAGTCAATTCCTTTTATGACTACCTGGAGGCCTTTTGCGTTTTTTAGCTGGTAAGTGTAAAAGTTCTTTTTTAATTTCTCAAATTCCGACACTGTGGCGCGGTAAGCGTTCTCGTGATCTACTTGAATTTTGATCTCATATATAAACGTGGTAAGTTTTATGTTCGACACATAAAAGTTCTTTTCGCCTATTAATGCAACTAAAAATTTAATGAGGTCGTTCGAGTGTTTTTCTCTTAAACAAATTGGAGGAGGCTTAAAATTTTTTTCCGTAACGGGGCCATCATTATCATCTGTTTGCAGAACGGCAAAGCGATTTTGCGATGTGGTTGGCCTTTCATCGTCCTTTAGAATTTTTGCAGGTTGACTTACTTCTGCCGACTTCGGACTTCTCCCCCTTTTAAGAACTGTTACGTACCTGTCCATCCCTACCTGGATCTTAGGAGCACACGCAGAAATTGGGCCTGGAGCGCCTTTAGCAGCTGTAGGTGCGACACCAGAACTTGATAAAGACCGCGATGAAGATGGCACCTGGGTATTATTTTTATAATTTTAAACAGAGATTGGGCTAAATATGTCCCTTGTTCAGTACATTTATTTAAATTAGACACACTTGCACTTAAATTATTTGCATTTGTTTTCGGTTTTGCACTTAAATAGTTTCTATTATATTCAGGGTCCCTAATGTTTTCATTGCTAACGCTTTCTGAGCTTAACACAATGTAAGCATTTAGGCTATTAGGCCCACTGTCACTACGATTACTGTTACTCATTAACCGTTTGGTTTTTTTGTTTTGTTTAGTTTGTTTTTATTTTCGATTCTCACTTATGTCTTGTAGGTATGTATATTACCAATTTTTTTTTTTTTTTGTAACTTATTACAAATATACACTCGCGTAGACACGTCCGTACACTACGAGATTAAGAGAGCAACTGATTCTAATATATCAAATTATTTTTATATATAGAAATCAACATTTATTTAACAAATTTTAAAAAGTCAGGATGAGGAAAAAAAAATTTTAACTAAAACATAACTTATCTTTGGTCAAAAGTATTAGTTTAGATGTATGTATTTATATAACCAGAAAAAAATAAAACAAAGATATGGATATATAATAATCAAATCAAACTTACTTCTTTTAAAATCCCCCGATGGCTGCTGGCGCCAGATGACCGTTGGTCGTTGCGTATTTGTTTCCTTTGTTTTTTTCTTTTAGTGTAAAATAAATTATATATAAACCAAACTAAAGGAAAGGTGACTGAAACGTTTATGTTTGCATGTTTATATTAGGTTCTGCGTGTTTGTATGTATGAGAATGGGTGTATGTATGTGTGAGGTTGGGTATATAAGTGCGGTATGTATCTAAATTTTTACGTCTACATTAATCTAAGGTTATATAATATTAAAAATTCTAAAAAAAATGTATTCAAAAGGAAACAACATGTGGACAAGTATTTAAATAAGCTGGAATCACATCCAAATCCGCTCGCTCGAAGCATCCTGCAACATAGTGGGCACACCCGCCTAAAAAGAAGGGATACAATTGCTCTTAGATGAAACCTTTGAAATTAGTTAATTTTATTGTGAGAACTTAAATTTTAGTCTGGTACTGACTGGACTAGTATTAACTCCTTAGTTTTAAGATTTGAACACTTATTGTTAGTTCGCTTAAGCGAAGATTCAATAATAAAATATATGAAAAAAAAAAAGGAAACAATTTAATTATTCTCAACAAATCCAGAGATTACGACGGGTACATTTCCGGTTAATGATGGCAAGTTTTTAAATTAAGTAAACCCGGATAGCCAACCTTTATATAATTTTGTCCCACGGGACAAAGACCGTACACGATAACCACAAACTTTAACTTAAATAGGATAACTAAGCTTACTTGGTAGTGTTTTCTTTTTACGTAACCGGGGTTAAGTTCAATGACACTTTCGCCAACTACCGTTGGTCAACACTGGACACTGACGTTTTATTTGTTGAAAGATTGTTGGACTTCTGACTCCGGACCTGAACTGGAAGTTAGGTGACTGAGGTTCAATACGGTAAGGTCCTTTAAGGTCGAGGATGGATTTTTCCGTCACCGGAATCGGCCAAAAGTTCTTTATCTTAGTTGCCTAAAGATGAATGTTAAACCAACCTCGTATTCTTTCCGCTATCTGCTCAGACGTTGCTCTAAAAAAAAATTATCTTCAGACAAGAAACAAAAATTTCCATTCTGCCTACACAATCCTGCATCTAAATTAAGCTTACCAATTAAATTTGATGTTTTAACAATTATTGTTTTAGCTTCCTTTCCCTGTTTTCCCAAGATAAGTAAGCGACTTTTTCCTATTTCTTTTAATAATCACTAAGACAAATATTGTCTAAATCTCTAACGATAAAATCAACCGTTCACTTCAAGAACTATATTTAGTTTAAGAAAATTTTTCCGATTTTGACAATTTTAAATAATAAGTAAAATTCAAAGCACTATTTTATGTAAAAAAAACCTTGTAAACAAGTTTTAAAGTAGAATATTTCTACACCCGGCAAAAAATAGTTCGTACACTAGCAATCTAAGCCTGCATAACTTAACACAACCCCCGAAAACAACCGCCCCAGAGCTTCGCCATCACAAACACATCAATTCTATTTGAGTTCTGATTGGATAATAATTGAAAAACACATTAATTGGATTCCTACTGGATTCCAATTTGATTCTTATTCTAATTCGCCACAGCTGTTAAGAATTGGACAGTCTTCCTATTTCCAAAGTTGACGACCTTAACAATCCACACCATTGAAGGCTACGCCTTCTGAGTAACCTACGTAGGAGGCAAGATTTTTTATCAACAACTTTGCCATCTTTAAAGTGGTTGGCTGCTTCCTTCGGACTCAGCTCTTTTGGTCACTTAAACTCTTTCTAACAGCTTCCTTGGTTGGACAGCTCGTTCCGTAGACCTAAGCAACTTCCCCTATGTACCGCTATCTCAAGTCACTATGCTTCTTAAAACTGTCGTTAAAATCCCATTGTCTACCTGAATAGGCAATGGAGTGGTCCCTGTAATTGCCATTTGCATTACTAGAAGGGAAATTCTTAGGAGCTCACCGGTGGGGCCATAAATTCTTTTAAATTTTCTCACGTCCTGCGGATGTCTCCGGATCTTTCGCCTCTATCTTATTTGGTGGTGTCACGGCGTCTGGCCAAACTAAAATCGATGGACAGGCTTCTGCACCTGTGTGTTCTCCTGAAGACACCTTTCCACCGCCATTCGAATCTTGCTCTGAACAGGAGCAGTATCACAGTGATATCCACCTCCTCGTCAGATCTCAGTGACAGATCTGCCAGTCTCTGTGTGACATTGGTAACTTTCGGAAAAGCTCAATACCAGCGCAAACGCCCTAACATCATTAGTTGCATCCGTAAGTCCTCTGCTCGGTCATTACTGCTGTGATCAATGACCGTCAACAGTTCGTTTAGTCCGAGAGAATCAGAATAGTTTGATCAGTCCGAGTTAAAGCTGTCCGATTTTCTGTGTTTATTTGGAAAATTATCCATGCAAGTTCTACGAGTTAGCACGTAAAGGGAAAGTCCGTCGTGCACATTGATGGCATATGCGGACTAGGCAACCAAAGAGAACTACAACCGACCCGTGCCGTGGCGTCGGAGGGGAGGTGTTAAAGGCTAATTTCTTTGGACACTTATTAATCATTCATTTCCTTGGCCTAGCCATTAAAGGTGTAACTCCTAGGACTGAGTGTAGTGTACTGGGGTCGACCATTTGCTGCCGGCCTTTGCACACCCGCTCGACCCCGCCAAGACCACACGGTTATGTTTGTGCATGAAAATTATTATCAATTCTTGTCTTTATTTACATCTATAAAAATTTTGATTCAGAAAAGTAAAAGAGGGCTTACAATGTGTTTTTAAAAGGAAAAGTATGTAAAATTCTTCCAAATTATTTGAAAACTTAAGTATTTGTTTTGTCTTTCTAAAATGTTTAATTTAAAAGTGTTTGCTTTTATAAAAAAAAGCAAAAGGCGAGAGTGTTCTTGAAAATGCATGTCCATAAGTTTTGTTGTATACTTAGTATGTATTAAAATTACAGAAATATATACATATTTTCAGATAATTTCTAAATTAGACAAATATATTTTAAAATCTTAAACGAAATAAATTATGGAAACATCAGACAAATCTGATTACGAAGAAATTCTGGATACTATTTTTTAGAAGGAGAAAAAGGAACAGAATATGCAATTATTTTTAATTATTTGACTGCTATACAGAGGAAGAATTAAAAAGACATTTTAGAGAATTCTTACTTTAAATTAATTAATTAATTTAAATTTCTGCAGCCAAAAATAGTTTGTAATTATTTTATTTACCATTTGTTCTTACCAGTAATACACGTTTTTGTTATGACTTTCAACGACTAAAATCTCCTAATTGAGTTTAAAATTAAAAAGTTAGCAACATCAATAAAAATATTGTATTTTACTGTTCCAGAATATATGGGTAAGTTTAATAGTTGGAGAGAGTAAATTCCGCTTTTACTCTCATATGCACAAAACATGCGCAAGTTACTTGGAGCCACCTTATATTTTAAAAATTAGTCGTTGTGTTTTTAAGGCATTACTGACATTCTTTTTAGGTACCAGTTGATTTACTTTATAATTTTCAAATAAGTTAAAGCACAAAGGGGATAAATGCGACTTCCCTTACTTAAAAGGTAGTTTTTTTAATTTTTTTTTATTTTGAAGCAGTTATTTTCTTATTTGGTTTGATTAAAATATATCTTAGAATCTGCATTTTTCAAGAAAAAATATTCCAGAAAACATTTTTTTTAGCCTCTATTTTTTTCATCACTTGAACCCCTTGCGCTCAAGCCCTCATATATATTCCTGGTAAATATGGGTGAGTTCCAAAAGGTCAAAACACATTGCAGTGATGCGGTTTTGCTACTGTTTGAATACAAAGAAGCCAACTATGTTGCAAAAACAAATTTGCAAATTTTGTACATTTAAAAACACTTTGCAATCTTACCTAAAGATATAAATAATTTTTACTTTTCTTCCGCCATGATTGATGTGTTTTTTATTAATTTTGCACAAAGTATCAACAAAGCAGTAACAAAATTAGTTATATGCAGTTTGCGTATCAGTTACATTTATTATACATTTAGGGATGTGTAACATTGTCAATGTTAACATGGTTGCGTTTCGGAATGCATGACTTTGTTAAGTTGCAATGCATATAACGTTTTGACTCTCACCCTGTTTTATAATATATACATATGTATATATCGCGCACGAAAACAATCATCTTCATTTTCTTAACCCAGATCCTTGATCAAATCTTTAAAAACTATGAGAATTATGTTTGTATTTCAGTCAACATTCAAAAACAGGGTTTCATTGTTTATGAGCCATTCAGGCTGAAACAAAAGTGATTTCATGTTTTAAGTACAAAAAAAGTTAAACTTTAGTAATTTCTCATTTATTTTGCTGTCAGTTAAATTAATTAATTTTACCTAATTTCGGCGAAAACAACTTGAAATTACGATAAGCTTTTATGTAAAAAGTACCTGTTGTTCAACCAACAATATTTTTATAACCTTGAAAAGTAAACAAAAATTGTAACAAAAATAAATTTTCAAAATAAAATTTAATAAGAAGAAAACATTGTTGAAAACTAAGGATAAAAAGACCATTTATTAAAAGTATGTAAAAACGAAGGAAATTTTAATGGCAAAATATGTATGTTTGTAATACATAAAAAATTAATA
This sequence comes from Melanophora roralis, assembly GCA_963583895.1. Taxonomy (NCBI): domain Eukaryota; kingdom Metazoa; phylum Arthropoda; class Insecta; order Diptera; family Rhinophoridae; genus Melanophora; species Melanophora roralis. The sequence continues at coordinate 52,953,874 of OY757188.1, forward strand.
GTTAGAAATTTTTATATTCACATAATTAAATTTTTCAGAAGAATTTAAAAATGATCACACTGGAACGATGTTGAGAAAACATAGTTTAGTTGCGGTAGAAAAGTAATGGTTACAGACATTTTTTAATTAAAACACATTTGTGAGGTAGATCTGAACAGTTGAATATGATTTTTGCAAACCCACTTAAAAGTCACGCTGCAGAGCAGTGACACATTTACGATTTTTTCCCTTAGCATTGATGCATTCGGCGCCTATGATTAAGGTCACCGCTTTTTTCTGGTTCGGAATCAGTACGCTTCTTAGTTTTTTTCGATGTTTTTTTAGTTTTTACAGCCAACATTTAACTATAAGGGTCGGCTTAAAATTACTTGTTATGATTAAGGTCACCGCTTATTGCTGGTTCCGAATCAGTACCCTTTTTAGTTTTTTTTTTGATGTTTTTTTAGTTTTTACAGCCAACATATAACTATAAAGGTCGGCTTAAAATTACTTGTTAAGATGAAAAGAGCATGACTGTCCGTCCGTCTGGGCGTCATTGTAAAAAAAACATCTGTACTCTGTAGATTTTAAGCCAACTTTTTACAAGTCTAGCTCAATTATTAATAGAGTTGAAACAAAGACTATATATTATAAAGATGGTGCAGTAAGAACAATTTTCATAAACAGAAATTTTGAGTTTTCAATGGGTGGTTACGGAAAAGGCAAAGGGAAATGAAAACACTCTCTTAATTTGAGAGAAGACAGAAAATAAACAAAAAGATCACAAAAAATTTACGCCAAATTTTAAGAATTATAACAGCCAAAAAAAATATTAATGCTGCATGTACATACATACCAACATATATGTACATATGGATGTATGTACATACATACAATATAAACATTGTTTTCCATGTTTATTTTTTTTATTTTGCTGCTTTTTTATTTTACGTTCATACATACGTGCATATGTATGCCTCTATGTATATTCAAAAAAAAAAAGACACATTCTTTTAAGCAAATTGATGTTTTTATACCCTTCACATAGTGATAAGGGTATATATCAGTTTGTCATTTCGTTTGTAATTTCTTTATTATTCATTTGCGACCCCATAAAGTATATATATTCTGGATCCTTATAGATAGGGAAGTTGATATAGCCATGTCCGTCTGTCCGCCTGTCCGTCTGTTGAAATCAAGTTTCCGGAGTGAAATAAAAAGATACAGACCAGTTAATGGTGTCAAACTATTGGATATATCCCGCTTACAATCGCTATTTAAAATCAGCAAAATCGGTTCACTATTGACCAAGATATAAGCGAAAACCCAAAGTAACCCATTTTTTTAGGACAAAATCCGTGCATATATCCGTATATATCTCAGTAAGTATAGTCACTCTTGCCACAAAACTTGGCACGGATACTCCTAAAGAAGGGACCTAAATAACGGATATTTTTTTTTTCAGATAGGACCAGGGAAAGGGGTATTTTTCCTACAATTGCACAAATTTGGTAAAATATTTTATGCGCTATATCTCGTAAACTTTAATAGCTATCGACTTAAAATGTTCTACAAAAAATAATTGTACGCTAAGGGCTACACTTTAAAAGGAAAATTTTTTGAGTGGGGGCAAAAAAAGGGGTAGCTCCCATACAAATTAACGATTTTTATGAAATATTCGATACGATATATCTCGGAAACTATAACATATATCGAAATCAAATGTTTTACGAAAAGTAATTCGACAATAAGGGCTACGCTGTAAAGAAAAAAATTTTTGGGTGAGGACAAAAAAAGGGATAGTCCCCATACAAATTAATGATTTGTATGAAATTTTCGATACGCTATATTTCGGAAACTATAACAGATATCGAAATGAAATGTTCTACGTAAAGTAATTGGGCAATAAGGGCTACGCCTAAAAGAAAAAATTTTTTGGGTGGGGGCAAAAAAAGGGGTAGCTCCCATACAAATTAACGATTTTTATGAAATATTCGATACGCTATATCTCTCGGAAACTATAACAGATATCGAAATGAAATGTTCTGCAAAAAGTAGTTGGGCCATAAGGGCTACACCTTAAATAAATAATTTTTTGAGTGGGGCAAAACAAGGGGTAGCTCCCATACAAATTAACGATTTTTATGAAATATTCGATACGCTATATCTCGGAAACTATAACAGATATCGAAATCAAAAGTGGGGGCAAAAAAGGGGTAGCTCCCATACAAATTAACGATTTTTATGAAATATTCGATACCCTATATCTTAGAATCTATAACAGCTATCGACATCAAATGTTCTACTAAAGGTCAGTACATCAGGGGTTATGTTTTAAGGAAAAAATTTTTTGGGTGGGGGGTGAAAAAGGGGGAGATCCAATACAAATTAACAATTTTTATGCAATTTTCGATAAGCTATATCTCGGAAACTATAACAGATATCGAAATCAAATGTTCTACAAAAAGTAATTGTACATCAAGAGTTATGTTTTTAAGAAAAATTTTTTTGGGTGGGGGGTGAAAAAGGGGTAGCTCCTAAACAAATTAACAATTTTTATGAAATTTTCGATAAGCTATATCTCAGAAACTATAACAGATATCGGAATCAAATGTTCTACAAAAAGTAATTGTACATCAAGAGTTATGTTTTTAAGAAAAAATTTTTTGGGTGGGTGGTGAACAAGGGGTAGCTCCCAAACAAATTAACAATTTTTATGAAATTTTAAATACGCTATATTTAGGAAACTATAACAGATATCGAAATCAAATGTTCTACAAAAAGTAATTCGACAACAAAGCCTACGTTTTGAAGAAAAAATTTTTTGGGCTGAGGATGGACAAAGGGGATATCCCATACAAATTAACAATTTTTATGAAATTTTCGATATGCTAAATTTAGGAAACTATAACAGAAATTGACTTCAAATGTTTTGCAAAAAGTAACAGGATAAGACCTAAATTCAAAAAAAGTTTTTTTGGGCAGGGGCAGGGGAAGGGGTAGCTCTAATACAAACTAAGAATTTTTATGAAATTTGCGATACGCCACATCTGAAAAACTATAACAACTATCGACTTCGAATATTCCACAAAAAGTAATAATCAAATAATTCATTCATTTTGGAAAAAAAGTTGGAGAGAAGCAGGTGGAATAGAATATCCCATAAAAATTAACAATTTTTGTTAACCTTTTAATATAAATAATGTCAAAAACTTCCATTACTGTCGACCTCAAACGTTTCTCATCTATTTCTATTATTCATACGAACGTTAAAATTTTGTAAAGTTTTCTATGGACTTTAAAACTCGCACAAGGATTTTTATTATATTACTTGCAGTACAAAATTACTCGGCTGGGTATATTTAAAGACCAATGTGAAGAGTATATAAGATTCGGCACAGCCGAATATAACGCTCTTACTTGTTTTTTTTAAATTTGCCAAAGAAGTATTGTTTAAAAGCAGCTCATGTTCAAAAACAAACGCGGTAGCGAAAGTTGTTGATAATCTAGTTGTAGGGTAAAAATACATACATATTTAATTTCTGTAGAAATGAAACCATGTCGATTCGAGTTGAATTAAATACCCTTATTTTGATATGTAGAGAGCTGTACAAATAAAGCGCCTTTTAACATTTTTTATAAGTTTTAAATTATTAATTGTATACATAAAACCTCAAGTTATTTACTTTTTAAGCTTTAATTTAAAAAAATTTTTTTTTGACAAAATAATTTTTGTTTTCAGTTTAAAAAAAAATCATCAGTGTGACTGTTAAAATCATCAGTGTGACTGTTAAAATCATGTTTCCGGATCCAAATAGTGGCGCACATAAAACGTTTTGGCATCAAACAATCAGAAATATCCCTGTGTCAATCGCTATCTATGTAAGTCAGCATCCGAGTTGGGCAAAATAAGTAGATAGGAACTGCCGGTTCTAATCCAACTTGACTGCGCAGTCGCTGCGCTATCGATATTCCTGCACCTGCATGCCATAAATCATGGGTAATAAAACTTTCAAAAAACCCATTGAGTTAATTGAAGCGTGACGATAATTTTAATTGCTTTAAAAGTACAGTGCAATAAACAAGTATGTAATAAAAATAATTACATTCAATTATGCGTGGCTTCTTTGTTTTATTTTCTAATAGGTGATCTTGCTTTAAGAGTTGTTAGTATTTTACCAAATGTGTTTGTGAAATATGATACTACAGATTAATGTTTTAAGATTTAATGAAGAAGGGAGGCAAATTAAAGTGAGCGCAGTCGATATTTATGCAGCTGACAACCATATATAATGGGTAATAAAACTGTCAAAAAAACCAATTAAATTAATTGAAGTGTGACAATAATTTAATTGTTTTTTAAGTCTAGTGCAGTAAAAGTATGTAATAAAAAATAACTAGATTCAATATGCAGCTGTGTAAACAAACAAGTACAGTTGCTTCAAGAAAGATTAGTTGTATGTATATTACAACGAAATATAGCAGATCAAACAGCGCTTGCTGAGAAAATAAATTTATTTCACAACGATTTAGTTGTGGGTTTCTTGATAAATATGGTTCAATGAACTATGATTTGTAATTTTAAGTGCAGTTAATAAAAATAAAAATTCTATTGTTTAGTTAGGCGGTGCTTAGCACGTGTTTATTTGTGGAGCAATTGAAAATCTATGGTAGTATATAATCTTTCAATGATTCTAATGTGTGTGTGTGAAGATTATTTTTGGGATATGCTGTATGACTTCATTTATTTTAGATTTTATGACTTGTGATATTTGTTTATAGTAGATGTTTAATTATAAAGAAAAGCAAGTGTGGAAACGAACAAGTGCGGTTTTTAGGGTGGATGTATGTATGTATGTATGTATGTATGTATGTATGTATGTATGTATGTATGTATTTATGTATGTATGTATGTATGTATGTATGTATGTATGTATGTATGTATATATGTATATATGTATTTATATTTGAATTTTGTTATGTGTGTAGTTAAATTTTTTGTTAATAATGTAATGTATATATATATTATGTATTAAATGAAGATAAAAGTGTAGAATAAAATTTAACAGTAACGCGAGGGGGTTTAAATTATGAAAAGAAAACTTACATATATTTGCTTTAAACTAGAAAACTACCCCGGAAATGTTTTACAATTAAACATGATTGCTGCTTTAACCGCTAAAGTGTATGATTGCTCTCCTTCAAAGGATATTAAATGATGTACAAACGTTTATGGGCAGCTGGACTTGGAAAGCCTCAAAATTGGTTCTTAACTTGAGTTGACACCTCGTTTGCGCTGTGAAATTCAAGCCGTTTTCCTCTATGAATATTTTGTTACATAAATCTTGCGGAAACCCTCTCGCTATTATTTATCTCTTTCTTGGCAACTCTTCACCCGTATTTATCTTCTTCCCGTGCTATAAACTATCTCATGCAATTTTTTCTGGTTTTGTCCAGGGATTCTTCTCTTCTTTATATCTATGTATATTCTTCACTTAATATATTTTCCCCCACGTTAGGTTTTTAAAATTTTTCAGTTAAGCTAACTTTCTTTTTCAAAAGTCAAAATTTTTCCCCTTCAAACAAATATTTTTTTTTTTCCTGAAATCTCATAGTCTCCCAAAAAATATTACACGTTTGTTTTTTTTATTCTCTGTTCAAACTGTAAATTTCCCAGTAAACCATTTTTCACTAATAAAAATTTCTAAATCATTAAAAAAAAATCGTTGGACCTCACAATTTCTAGAATATACTTACCCCCTATCTCAACGCCCTAAGGGGGTTGTCATACAAAATTTACAAAAATGATATGAAAATGCCCACAACTTCTTCAGAGTTGGCCCAAGAGCAACAAAGTGTACGACCGACCCCCATTAGTTTCTTCTCCCAAACATATTCCTAGAATATACTTACCCCCTATCTCCACGCTCTAAGGGAGTTGCCATACAAAATTTACAAAAATGATATGCAAATGCCCACAATATCTTCAGAGTCGCCCTAAGAGCAATAAATGTACGACCGACTCCCATTAGTTTCCCCTCCAAAACATATTCCTAGATAATTCATACCCCCTATATCCACGCCCCAAGGGGGTTGCCCTACAAAATTTACAAAAATGATATGAAAATGCCCACAACTTCTTCAGAGTTGGCCTTAGAGCAATAAAGTGTACAACCGACCCCAATTGGTTTATCCATTCAAGGATTTTTGTGGAGCATACTTACTTACGCTCTATTTCCAGCCCCTAACATGGTTGCCATAAAAAAATTTAAAAAAATAAGGTAAAAAAGGGTACAACTTCCCCGGAGTCGCTCATAGAGGAATAAAATGTGTCACTGCCCCCATTAGTTTCCCATTCCAAACATATTCCTAGAATATGCATACTACCTATCTCCACCCTTAAGGGGGTTGCATTACAAAATTTGAAAAAAATGGGATAAAAACCCCCACAACTTCCCCGTAGTCAACCGTGGAGCGTTAAAAAATGACACCAACTCCTAGTTAAAAACAAAAAGTATTTCATAAGTAAAAAAATAGATTAAAATAATAAAAGTTTGGGATTTTGAAAGGCCAATGTGAAGGGTATATAAGATTCGGCACAGCTGAATATAGCGCTCTTCCTTAATTTATTTCTTATCAGCAACTCATTTAGTGATGTACAATTTATTTCATTTGTTTCCTGCACTGATTTTTAGGGATATTTACATATTGTATTTTTAACCGCATTGAAAACTGCCTTTTTACTACGGGCCCAATTCTGGCATCAGGACTGTTACTGTAATATACCCCAATGCTTCGTAAGGGTTTGTTTTTATGAACTAGAAATCCACCTTTAAATAAAGTTTGCACTTAAATAGTTTTAAAAGTTTTTAGTTTTTTTGCTTTTTTTTTAATATTTTTATAAAATAAAATTCATTAATTTTTGTTTTTGTCGAACTAATTATTTTTTATAAAAATTTTTGCATTTTAATTCTGGCTTAAGTACATTATATCTATAATTTCTTTTTATTAGAAGAAATTAGTATTTTCCGTTATTGTTGAAAGAAACTTTCATTTTAAAAAAGCTGTTTTTTTTCTACCGATACTAGCCTAATATAACGTGTTTTTGAGAGCAGCTAAGCAATTTCATTATCAGTACTCTTTGAACGGCAGTAGTGTCTTTGGCTGTAAACATCACCTATTTAACTAACATGTTAACGAGAAAGGAAAACGAAATATCAAATGTACGACCGACTCCCATTAGTTTCCCCTCCAAAACATATTCCTAGATAATTCATACCCCCTATATCCACGCCCCAAGGGGGTTGCCCTACAAAATTTACAAAAATGATATGAAAATGCCCACAACTTCTTCAGAGTTGGCCTTAGAGCAATAAAGTGTACAACCGACCCCCAATTGGTTTATCCATTCAAGGATTTTTGTGGAGCATACTTACTTACGCTCTATCTCCAGCCCCTAACATGGTTGCCATAAAAAAATTTAAAAAAATAAGGTAAAAAAGGGTACAACTTCCCCGGAGTCGCTCCTAGAGGAATAAAATGTGTCACTGCCCCCATTAGTTTCCCATTCAAAACATATTCCTAGAATATGCATACTACCTATCTCCACCCTTAAGGGGGTTGCATTACAAAATTTGAAAAAATTGGGATAAAAACCCCCACAACTTCCCCGTAGTCAACCGTGGAGCGTTAAAAAATGACACCAACTCCTAGTTAAAAACAAGAAGTATTTCATAAGTAAAAAAATAGATTAAAATAATAAAAGTTTGGGATTTTGAAAGGCCAATGTGAAGGGTATATAAGATTCGGCACAGCTGAATATAGCGCTCTTCCTTAATTTATTTCTTATCAGCAACTCATTTAGTGATGTACAATTTATTTCATTTGTTTCCTGCACTGATTTTTAGGGATATTTACATATTGTATTTTTAACCGCATTGAAAACTGCCTTTTTACTACGGGCCCAATTCTGGCATCAGGACTGTTACTGTAATATACCCCAATGCTTCGTAAGGGTTTGTTTTTATGAACTAGAAATCCACCTTTAAATAAAGTTTGCACTTAAATAGTTTTAAAAGTTTTTAGTTTTTTTGCTTTTTTTTTAATATTTTTATAAAATAAAATTCATTAATTTTTGTTTTTGTCGAACTAATTATTTTTTATAAAAATTTTTGCATTTTAATTCTGGCTTAAGTACATTATATCTATAATTTCTTTTTATTAGAAGAAATTAGTATTTTCCGTTATTGTTGAAAGAAACTTTCATTTTAAAAAAGCTGTTTTTTTTCTACCGATACTAGCCTAATATAACGTGTTTTTGAGAGCAGCTAAGCAATTTCATTATCAGTACTCTTTGAACGGCAGTAGTGTCTTTGGCTGTAAACATCACCTATTTAACTAACATGTTAACGAGAAAGGAAAACGAAATATCAAATGTACGACCGACTCCCATTAGTTTCCCCTCCAAAACATATTCCTAGATAATTCATACCCCCTATATCCACGCCCCAAGGGGGTTGCCCTACAAAATTTACAAAAATGATATGAAAATGCCCACAACTTCTTCAGAGTTGGCCTTAGAGCAATAAAGTGTACAACCGACCCCCAATTGGTTTATCCATTCAAGGATTTTTGTGGAGCATACTTACTTACGCTCTATCTCCAGCCCCTAACATGGTTGCCATAAAAAAATTTAAAAAAATAAGGTAAAAAAGGGTACAACTTCCCCGGAGTCGCTCCTAGAGGAATAAAATGTGTCACTGCCCCCATTAGTTTCCCATTCAAAACATATTCCTAGAATATGCATACTACCTATCTCCACCCTTAAGGGGGTTGCATTACAAAATTTGAAAAAATTGGGATAAAAACCCCCACAACTTCCCCGTAGTCAACCGTGGAGCGTTAAAAAATGACACCAACTCCTAGTTAAAAACAAGAAGTATTTCATAAGTAAAAAAATAGATTAAAATAATAAAAGTTTGGGATTTTGAAAGGCCAATGTGAAGGGTATATAAGATTCGGCACAGCTGAATATAGCGCTCTTCCTTAATTTATTTCTTATCAGCAACTCATTTAGTGATGTACAATTTATTTCATTTGTTTCCTGCACTGATTTTTAGGGATATTTACATATTGTATTTTTAACCGCATTGAAAACTGCCTTTTTACTACGGGCCCAATTCTGGCATCAGGACTGTTACTGTAATATACCCCAATGCTTCGTAAGGGTTTGTTTTTATGAACTAGAAATCCACCTTTAAATAAAGTTTGCACTTAAATAGTTTTAAAAGTTTTTAGTTTTTTGTTTGCTTTTTTTTAATATTTTTATAAAATAAAATTCATTAATTTTTGTTTTTGTCGAACTAATTATTTTTTATAAAAATTTTTGCATTTTAATTCTGGCTTAAGTACATTATATCTATAATTTCTTTTTATTAGAAGAAATTAGTATTTTCCGTTATTGTTGAAAGAAACTTTCATTTTAAAAAAGCTGTTTTTTTTCTACCGATACTAGCCTAATATAACGTGTTTTTGAGAGCAGCTAAGCAATTTCATTATCAGTACTCTTTGAACGGCAGTAGTGTCTTTGGCTGTAAACATCACCTATTTAACTAACATGTTAACGAGAAAGGAAAACGAAATATCATATCTTTCTTTTTTATTTTGTAAGGTAAGACGAAGTTTACTTTTCCATATACACAATGCTTTTTTGTATTAAAAGTCTCTTTGGCAAAACTTGACTATCGGTCAAGCATCCATCTATCAGATGGAATGAAACGCTTTTTTTTATTATTGTATATTATACATTATACTTTTTTTTATTTCTTTTTTGTAAACGACAAATCAAGATAAGGATACTGTTTTCCTTAGATAAACCTATTGAACCAATCGATAAACGAATTGAATAACTTTATTTTGGCAACATAAATTTTAGTCAGGCACTGGCTGCAGCCAAATATAAAATATTAAGTTTTAAGGTTTGATTATTTATTGTTAGTTTATAGAAGTGAAAATTAAATAATAAAATTAATATAAAGAAATAAATGTAAAATAAGTCATTTCTTACCTACCTTGCCCTAAAATGCCTTTTTTGGACGATTTGGCTCTATAGATTATAAAGATTATGAACTTCGGTTACGGTTTTACTTGTCAAATTCTGCCGTTATCTTGCACGCTTGTAACAGCTCCTACACAAACTTTTTGTGCGCTGTTTAATTCCGAAAGAAAATTCAGATTTAAATTGCCCTGTTGTGTTCTGTATATAAAACATAAAATCTGACAATCTTTGCAAGTAAGGTAGAAAATTATAAAAAAATTGTACATGAAGAATATTTTATTGATTCTGTGAATTCAGTTTTAATAAAATTGGAAGCCAAAAAATAGCCTTTCCTAAACAGAAATTTTAGAATTTAATAAAAATGTAAGAAACAGTATTAGAATGCCAACAAAGATTTTGTTAATAAATGTAATAAATTTTTGTTTTTTTTTTTTTAATATTTTATATTATTAAATCTTCGCCTTTGGCGAACTAACAATAAGTATACAAAATTAAATAATTAATATTAGTCCAGCCAGTACCAGACTAAAATTTAAGTGCTCATAATAAAATTAATTAATTTCAGTAGTTTCATCTAAGCGCAATTATATCCCTTCTTTTCAGACGAGTGTGTCCACTATGTTTCTAAATCTTTCAAGGGAGCGGATTTGGATGTGTTTCCAGCTTTACGCAAGGAAACGTGCCCCCAATTCTTATTAACAACCAAACGGCGCCTCAACAAATTGAGACGAAATATCTTGGGATTAACCTGGATTGCCGCCTCACATGGAAGTCACATATAGATGCGAACTTGACATTAAATTTTGATATTTACAGTAACCAAGGTTCATCATTTCAATAACTCAATAAAACAAATTTACTGCCAGATCGTACTGTATGTTAAGGTAGATTAAAAATAGCTTTTTTACAAAATAATGAAAAAAAATGCAGTAATGTACATATGCTGTTTTTAAGCTAGGCCTTATTATAATGTAATAGAAATAGAACGTTTTTGCCACTTTCTGTTTTCTTCAAATTTCTTGAAAATAATAATGTTAAAAAATTAAAAATTTAAATCGTCACTCATTTATTAATTGAAATTATTAATATTAAGGATTAAAACAGTTTACTTTTTGGACTTAAAACCCTTGAATATAATTTATAATGCCGCGTGTATTAGTATAGTTACAAGGCATTTCTGATATTACTATTATTGTTTATCAAAAGTTTGGCTTTGTTACATCCAAATTGTAGATAAGTCCCAAATTTTAATAACTCGATCTTGTCCGACTGTAAGTAATATTTGACGTTCTTCCTCTAAATCCATGCACACGATTGAATGCTTAGCGTCATGAAAAGATGCCAATGAAGGACGTCTGAAACAAAATGATAAAATATATAATTTATAATATTTAATTAAACTTTAAACAATTATTATATGACGATTTCCAAAGGTTATAGTTTTTCTCAATAAGTTTATTGAGATTATTATATAAAGGCAGAGGATATTCATGAGGTTTTTTAAGAATTTGATTGAAGTCTACTGATGATTTGGTGTAAGAAACAACGAAATGCATATAGGCAAACTTAACCTACAACAAACAAACTTAAATGAACAATTAAACTATATTTATTTAAATTATTAAAATAGGTTATTATCAAATAATATGAAGACCTATTGTAAGATTTACACGATTTTGAAGTCTTATCAAAATTTTGAAAATTTATTTTGATGTTCTATTTACACGTTTTAAAATTTTGATCAAAATATTCTTTCAATCAAAATCTATTGATAAAAATTTGATCAAAATTTGTTGAAGCTAAGACAATTTCTAATTTAAATTTTTAGTTCAATGCTTACTAAATTCTCATTATTTTGCAACTGAAGTATTTTATTTTTTTACACTATTAGCGTTAGTTAAGAAAGGAAAAATTTTGTATTTGTATGCATTTTCGAAAACAACTACGATTAGTTGTTATATTTGGTTGTAAACATCAGCCGCACATAGGGGTATTTTGCCATTCTAGCCAGACATTACTTTTTATTTTTAGATTGATGAAACTTGGCAGAAACGAGTATTAAAGTCATAGGCATTTAAGGATTAAAAAATAATAAAAATCGAACCAAGGGGGAAAAAGTTCCCCTTAGAAGAACTTATACTTCCTCTGAAAAAATAATTTTTTTAAATTTTTAACTTAAAACGTAAGAGAAAATTAAAAAATTTGCCCTTGGACAGTGTCGTCCTCTCCCCTTTCGTGGGCGGTGGTATAAAGTAAAATTTGCAAAAATAATGTATATATTAAAAATAATGGAAAACTTGCGCCCTAATACTAAAAAAGTAAAATTTTTAAGCTTTTATGGTAAGGGGCAGAAACTTCCCCAAACCCCACTTCCCAAAGCGGCCCTGTACAAAAAAAAATTTTTATATATTTTGCTAATTTGGCCAAAAAAATTATTTTTAAGCTTGTTTGTCGCTTTTTTTGTAATTTAATGTATTTAATTTATCTGAAAATAAGTAATTTTTATATAACAATAACTTATTTACAGAAGTAACAATTAATTTAAAGTATGAAAACAAAAACTAATTTAATTAAAAAATATCCTTTTGCACTAGGGACAGGAGTTCTTCTCCGTCTGTTTCTTTAAAGACGATTTCTTAATCAGAATTCTCTTCAACATCAAGTACAGGGGGAAGCATTAAAGAAACTGCTTCTTTCGTAAAAGGCAATGACTTCTTTTTTGGAGTTTGTCTTATGCTAGTCATCAGTGGGTCAGAACAGAGCCAAAGTCTATTAATAATATCTACATTACACTAAACTCTTGAAAACTTTCTGTCGAAACTTTGCCTGCAAATCCGAAAATGTTTGTTTCGTGCTTCAACCGCTTCTTCTGATAACAGCCCAAAAGGCAATTGATCCATGTATTAAAACCCTGTGCATTGTATAATACAAAATTTTCTGAAACTGTATAAGCACTGTTTCGCCACTGACATGTCGCCATCTCCTTCACATTTTGAAAGTTCACACAATTTTCTATCTAAAAATCGCAATTTCTCCTCAACAGATTTATCTTTACATTCATGTACAATTTGTAATAACTCTAATCTTGTTTAAACTTTTTCCATTTTACTCTCGTAGTTTTAAAAGTGTCCTGAAAACAATTTCGTGCAATAAACACAACATATATACACTAAAAAATTAAGTACTTGAAGCACAGATTTGTTTCTCTTTAAAAAATATTTTTTTTTTTAAACAATTTTAAAGGTTTTGAAGGCAGGTACATTTATTTTGTTGCATAAAATAGCGTTATTAAGAAAGCTGTCGCACAGGTATACATTACCAGTTTAGGGGCGGGTAAAAACTACTGCCGCGCATTTTCCTTTTTATACATGCAATGTCAGTGTAAAACCCAATTTAACCTGTTAAAAATTCATTTCAATTTACCTGTAATAATTCAAATAAAAAACATTAAAAAACAATTCATTATCAAAACGTTTTATGACCCACAAAAAAAGTTTCTTACTCATATGTAAACACACAAGATGAGAAAAAACAGAAAAAAGTGAAATTTTCAAAAATTCGGTAAAAAATGGCGCAAGAAAGCGCAACGTTTTCTTTTTTCGTCTAAAAGTACAGATTTCAGGTTTTATTCTGGTCAAAAAGAATTTTAGGATAATGACTGCCATCACTTTCAAAAACCTTAGTAGTTGCTTACATAATCTTTCGCAGAGAAAAAAATTCAATGTAAAATTTTTTTTTGTTTAGCTACAAAAAAAATATATTGTAACATATTGTAATATATTGTAAAACCATTAAATTGCAGGCAAATTTACTTAACTTGCCTAACTTTGACAGTGCCTCAAAACGACAAATTGCAAGCAAAAGATTTAAAAATTCACTGTCGGATATAGAATTTTATCTGTCGAGCTGCTAACTTAAATTTTTACATTTCTCAAATTTTCATTTTGGCTTAATGTCCGGCTAGATTGGCAAAATATAGGGGTATAGGGTGGTTAGCCGTTTAACCCATTCACATATTGTGGCGTGGTGAGTCGGCACGAAGTTTTTCCATTTTACACTAACTGAGTCAAAGCTTTTTCTTTTTTCCTTTTTTATGCACTAACACCATCTAGATGTAGTTCTTTGACCATCTGTCAGACGGTATTAAAGACTACGTTATTTTTAAAATTTACAATTTTTAAATTGTTAGTTTAGTTATCACCGTGCCAATGTGTGTTTTATGCGTTTATTTATGTATAGTTGAAGTATTTATTTTTAAGACAATTTTTTAATTTTAATTTTTAGGCTCAAGTTCAATGCTTACTAAATTCTAATTGTTGAAGCTTATTTACACTATTGATAAACTTTTTATATTGAAAATATTGACTTTGATCAGCTGTTTTTCTTCCTTTCTGAAATAATTTATTACTATAAAAAAATTATTTATTATTATAAAAAAAAACAATTAATAAGTATAAACGACGACACAATCATCATAGCATCAACATTTTTAATATTGGAGGGAGAAGTGATTAAAAAGGAATGATTCTGGCCTAAAAAAACTTTGGGCGAATGTCACCAGACGATTTTGAGTATGTATTTGCTTAATGTCGTCACCCTATCAATAGAAATGTCAATACTAAAATGAGGGAACTTGGACTTTAGAACTTTCCTCACCAAATGTTGTCAAAGTTGTTCTCGCAGTATGTGAATTACACAATTTTTTGAAAAAACGCAAGTGTGGTACCTATGCACAAACAAGAGACTACGACCAAGTGAATGCGGATGGATATATAATGGATGGACTATGGCGTAAAGAAGTGCGACAGAGAATAATGTGTATTGGATAGAACCATTGTGCAGTCAAGGTAGCCAAAGCGCAACTTCCTAGCTCATTCGACAAGAATTTACGAATTAATTTTTAAATGAAGGAGTGTTTCATGGCAATACAAGCATTTTTATTAAAAATTTAATAAAAACCCAATAAATCGAAATAAACGTTCAATTAATTTATTTGGCAACTTAAAATCACATTCTTTTTTTAAATAAAAAATACAATATTCTGCTGATATGTATTGAATCAAAAGAACGAACATGCTGTCAAATTATTTATAGTTATCAATATTGCCAGATGCGATTTTGATGCTTATATACACGGCATCAATAAAATCTTCAAAAGTTTTGTTTAATAAATTTTTATCAATAATTTTGAAGGAATTTTGCTGTTTACACGAGTTTGAAGCATTTTGAAGAGCAATTTTGAAGAAAATTTCAATCGTGTAAATATAGCTTAAAAGTTTTCAGCTGGGGGTAAGGCGGCATTAGAAAACAAAGGGTATTTTTGGGACAGGGGTGATAAATTAAAACAAACAAATTTCGTACATATAAGCTTCTAAATTGGTACTTTTATCCAAAATAGTACTATTTTTTTAACTCTTATATCTGAGTAGTTATTTAACTATTTAAATTATTAAGTATTTATTGAATCAAAAACAAAACGTTCTTAAAATTCATTTGTACATGTAAAGTATTAAAGGTAACAACAACTAAAAAATTAACACTTATTAAATATGTTAACAAGGTACATAAATTAACGAGGTATAAATTATATATTTTTAAAAAACAAATCACGTGAACTATTTTTCTAATCCTTTGAAGAGCAGACTTTTTCTTCCGAAGCGATTTCTTTACGTTTTTATTATTATAATATACGCCCAATAATTAGGTCAAAAAATTGGCGCTAAGGTGTGTGTTAATATTTTTGGAAAGCATAGTTGCCTTTACCTAGCAAAAACTTCACTTACAAACTTTTTTATAATGACATCCTTAATTCATTATTTTGTAGCCTTAATTGCCACTTTTCTTCTATTTGTTATTTAATTTGTAATGACTTATTAAAAGCACGTTATGATTTGAAAATTCATGATAGTTATTATTATAAATCAAGTCTTTTCGGATTACTTCAACAAATCAAGCAGAACCAAACTTGTTGTTTTAATATATTATTTTAAATTTAAAAACAAAGTGTTTCGGTGGCTTAGAGGTAGCGCGCTGGTGCTTGAGTGCGGAAAGTCCCTGGTTCGAAACTCATCTATGGTAAGTAGAGGTGAGCGATCCCGTGATTTTTAGGAAATATCGTTAATAGTGAATGCGATTTTAAAATCACCGGTTATTAAAACAGTGTCAGTGATCACTGTTTAGCATTTTTCACTTCTTGTAAAAGAGTTATTTTAATCTCTGTTAAATTATTATACATAATGTTATTTTCAGCAGTGATTATGCGATTTTAGTTATTTTTAACGAACTCCTGAACAACGTATTGGAAAAATAATATAAATGATAAATAAGAATTCAAAATATTTATGAATAAGAAGTATCAATTTTCAATAATATCCCATATTTATATTAATATTTTTAATTAACTTTAAACAAAATTTTGATACAAAATTTAAACTTATACCTTTTGAGATAAGTTTTTAAGCTTCCTTGGAGCATTGAGGTAAAGCTTTAATTAGAAAAGCAGCTTACAATTCTTGTTAAATAGATTCCAAACATAAAAATATATAAAAATAGTTGAAATCCATTGTAACAAAAACAAAAACCTAAAAAAACAAAAAACACAAATTAAGCTGTATATGTATGTACATAACACAACTAAGTATAATATAACATTTGTGCATTTTCTCGTTCAAACGCGTTCGTCGGTCATTTAGGACTAGTCCAGCTTTTAAAAATATTCTTTCGCATGGAACTGATGATCCTAATGCACAATAGTTTTCTTGAGCTATTGGAGAAAGATTTGGATATTTATATTTATGTGGGATGAGATTTTAATTGAACAGAAAGAATTGTTTGGGAATGTCTGGATTAACCTCCGTTTATTAATTTCTAGAAGTTTCCTGGTATGTTGACGAGTAGGGTTACGAACTGACTACTGACATAGCTATGACTAAATAAGAAATGACGTTGGTGAAAAGGAGACAAGTGCATTGTTGGCCGAATTGTTCTAGAAAGTTACAACAGACGAACGAGTAACTTTCTAGTATAAATGGACGGAACTTTTCGTCTGAGAGTTGTAGTTGTAAAGTTGAAGTTGTTAAGTGATAGTTGAAGTTAAGTTGTAAAGCTACAGTTGAGTGGTAAAGTTAAGAAGTGAAAAGTTAAGTTGAAGTTAAATAAGTTGAAGTTATCCAGCAGAGTTTTAAATGCCTAATCTAAACTATATTTATAAAACTATAAACTAATATATGTAAATAATAAATTAATGAATTATTATTAAAATAATAAAGTGTGTGTTTGTATATTTTTTCCTACAAATTGGGGGCTCAACCGGGATTGATTAAAAGAGTGAAGAGAAATGAAATTTAAAAAAATTGTGAAAAAAAAACCAAAACTATTCTAAAGAGGTGACCTGATAAAAGAGAATAAGTGTTTGATATACAATAATGTGCACAAAAATAGAATGACAATAAATCAAATATTTTCTATTAAAAATAAAAAAATCTAGAACTAAAGTTGTGTAAAAACTGTCGTTTGAATTGTCAGTGATTTTAAGAGACAAGTTGTAAGAAAATAAACACAAAAACACACACACACACCCATCCAACGACGTTACAGATTAAAGATATATAAAAACAGTAAGTTACATCTTAAAGAGAAGTTTTCAAAGTAAAAGAGCAAGTAAGAGAACTCATATAAATTTAATAAAATCAGGAAAAAACAAACAGTGGAAATTGGATGATTTTGTGCAAAAATCACTCCAAATTGAACGTTGAATGTTGAACATATTTATATTTGTACATTTGTGTGTGCTGAGTGAAATAAATAAACGTAAAAGAGCAACAACAAAACATTGTGTTTAACGTCGATCATTCTGGAAGAATTTTTTTAAGCGCAAGAGTGTTTAATCGCTATCGTCACAATTAAGGAGAAATTGGTTGCAAGAGAGAAAGGCTTTCACAGCGAGAAAATCTAGGCTGCAGATATTAGTTGGAGAAAGGGCGTGCAAACAGTTGAAAGAAAAAATATCAACGAGTGCTGAGAAATATGAATACTGCTGACTCCAATAAGAAATCTGATTGGAATAGAAAATAGATAAGTTGGATTTATTATTTTAAGTTGAATTCTTATTAAAGTTGATGGCACTATAAAAGCTTTTTGATAATTTAGAACTAACTAAATATGATTTAAGTTTTTATAGAAAGAAAAGTAGCAAAACAGAGAAATAATATACGTTAGTTGAATTTTTGAAAGGGAATTGTCTGTAAAGTTGAAAAACAAATTGTTGGTTTGTTGTTGTTGTTGATGTTTACAGAGCGTTGGCTGTAAAGTTGAGTTGACAGACAATTTTCTAGAAGTTGTAGTTGTTTACAAATTTAAGTCGCTAAAGTTGATAAACATAAAGTTGTATGTTTAGTTGCTTAATAAAGTTGGACTCTGTTTATTGAATGCTACTTATATTTTAAATGTTGCAGATCTAAAGTAGATGCCATCAATTTTATTTGTCTGTATACATTTGTTGCTCTAAATTTTAAAAAGTCAATAACAATAGAAAATTTAATTTAATATACGTAACGTTTACTTTGTAAAAAATTCGTATACATTTTTAATAATTTCTGTTGTTAAACTATTTTAAAGTATTATTTTAAAACCTTGTTTTATTGTTAACTTAAATATTTTAAATTTGGAAAAATTGTTGTTGGATTAATAGATTATAATGGACAAGGACAGTATTTTGTTGATGAATTGCGACTCTTTGCGAAATAAGTTGAGGGAATTAGGGTTGGACACAACAGGATGGAAACAGGTAATACGGGACAGGGTCCTCCACCATTTCGGTCACCAAATCGATGGAGAAGATTCGGAATCAGCAAATTCCATATATCAGGATTTGGGTGCTGTCCCAGCTGAAGAACCTCGTTTTAGTGGTCCTATGTTCACCTTGAGAGACATAGAAGATAGTTTGTCAGGCTTTTGTGGTACAGATTCCCTAAAGATTAATAATTGGGTTGAAGATTTTGAAGAAAATGCTGAAACAGTTGGGTGGAATTCAATACAGAAGTATATTTACGCAAAACAACTTTTGAAAGGTGCAGCAAGATCGTTTGTAAGAAGTCAATCTGGATTAAAAGACTGGGTTTCTTTGAAAAATGCTCTGATTGAAGAATTTGGAGAAACGTTCTCAGCTGCAGAAGTACACAAGCTCCTAAGAAATCGCCGTAAGAACCAAAGTGAAACCTACCGTGAATACCTATATGCTTTGATGGAGATTGGGAAACCAATAAATCTAGATGTCCCTAGCCTATTGGATTATTTTGTTGAGGGCATACCTGATTCTCGTTTCAATAAAACAATTTTATATCAGGCGAAGACAGTAGAGCAAATGAAGGCAAATATAAAAGTATATGAGAAGACTCGTCCTTCGTTAGGTAAAGACGCTCGTAAAGCATGTCCTTTAGGTAATTTGAAGGTAGAAGGTAAAGAGCGGAAGAGTAGTAGTGACCCAAAAAAGAAATGTTTTAAATGTGGTAGTCCTGATCATCTTGCCAAGGATTGTGGTGAACAGCAATTTAGGTGTTTTAAATGCAAAGGCGTAGGACATCGTGCAGCTGATTGTAAGGTCATCAAACCTGAAATCAAGCAAGAGCGTGGTAACGTAAATATGTTTTCTTACGACAAAGAACCTTTTGAGCCTGGAATGAAGTTTAAGAAAGTGGAAATAAATGGTATTAAATTTTATGGTCTAATTGACACTGGTTGTAATATGTGCACCATTCGATGCGACGTTTACGAAAAATTGCGAAAGAAATATGCCTTGGTATTGGAACAATGTCGTTTGAGAGGCGCCGGTGCAGCAATATTTTATACACAAGGCTACTTTGATGCACCAGTTGTTGTTGATAATATTCCCTTAAAATTAAGATTTTACGTAGTGCGAGCTGAGGATATAGGGTATCCGGCTGTTCTAGGGAATAATTTGTTACAGTTTGTGGATTTTGTCGTGTCGGAAGAAGGTGTGAAATTTGTCCCAAAGTCTAAAAACCCCACCAAGGGTGAAATTGTGAAAGAAAACACTAAGACTTTGGAGCTTACGAGTGAATTTGAAGATATTTCCCTTAATATTGAGGAAGAGGTTAAAGTGCAACAAGTTAAACACGAAGAAAAACAGGAAAAAGCGTTGCTAAAAGAAGCTAAATTAGAGGTACAGAAGGAGGAAACCTTCTCTAAAGTAGATAAAAGAAAAGTTGAAGCTCGCGAAAAAGATTCCAGCGATGATGATGGTTCGGAAGAAGAATCAACCGACGAAGTTTTCAATCCCACGGGTGATGTTTCGGATATTGCAGGAGAATATGATTTGAATGCTCAAAGTGATTCTGATGATTCAGATGCTAGCGAAAGGGATAGTGCCGATGGTTTGGGTAATGAAAAGAAGTACAAAAAACATAAAAAGGATAAATCAAAATGGAAAGAAAAGGCTGCCAAGAACAAACAAAGATATCTAGACGAAATAAAAGACCATAAACCTAAAGTCGAAGACAGTGATGATGAGGGCACTGGCAAGAGCAAGTTGGCAAGCAAAAAATGTCAGAAAGAATCACCGGTCAAAAAAGCAGTCAACACTTCAGGATCGTTCAAATCAAAAGAACACAAAGCCAGAAAAATTCAGCATAGGAAAACTTTTTACAAAAATCGAAAGCCTGAAACGGAGTACAAGGTTAATGATCGGGTAACCGTTAAACGAACGCAGTATGGAGTTGGCACGAAGCTTAGTGACAAAAACGTTGACCCTTACAAAATAACATCCATAAAGAAACATGGAAGATATAAAGTGGAGAAAATCCGAGAAACTGAAGGCCCAAAAAATACTGTAACGGTATCAGAATATATGAAGGGATGGGTTCCAGTATCCGAGTCGAATACCCCGTCAGGGTGGCCGAATGTGGGATGAGATTTTAATTGAACAGAAAGAATTGTTTGGGAATGTCTGGGTTAATCTCCGTTTATTAATTTCTAGAAGTTTCCTGGTATGTTGACGAGTAGGGTTACGAACTGACTACTGACATAGCTATGACTAAATAAGAAATGACGTTGGTGAAAAGGAGACAAGTGCATTGTTGGCCGAATTGTTCTAGAAAGTTACAACAGACGAACGAGTAACTTTCTAGTATAAATGGACGGAACTTTTCGTCTGAGAGTTGTAGTTGTAAAGTTGAAGTTGTTAAGTGATAGTTGAAGTTAAGTTGTAAAGCTACAGTTGAGTGGTAAAGTTAAGAAGTGAAAAGTTAAGTTGAAGTTAAATAAGTTGAAGTTATCCAGCAGAGTTTTAAATGCCTAATCTAAACTATATTTATAAAACTATAAACTAATATCTGTAAATTAAATATAATAAATTAATGAATTATTATTAAAATAATAAAGTGTGTGTTTGTATATTTTTTCCTACATTTATTTGTACTCCACCAATCAAAAATATTTTTATTTCTTGATAATTGAAAGTGAAGTTTAAAAAGCCTGATCGTAAAAACTAAAATTTCATTTCAGCTAACGATTTATATACATATATCGCTTATTTACTCAAATGTCGTAATTCTAGAAATGCATTTTTGGTACTCCACCAATCAAAAATATTTTTATTTCTTGATAATTGAAAGTAAAGTTTAAAAAGCCTGATCGTAAAAACTAAAATTTCATTTCAGCTAACGATTTATATACATATATCGCTTATTTACTCAAATGTCGTAATTCTAGAAATGCATTTTTGGCGTTAACGATTCAGAATTGTTTGTTATGCTATGCTTTATGTCGTATATAAGTTTCATATTTAAAATGTTTCTACTTATAACGTGTTAAAAAAATTTAATAATTCTTTTTTATATAATGCGAGCAAACTTAAAACTTCATACGCATTTTTTTCGAAATATTTTTTTTTACGGCGTTGTTTGCGCAAATGAGCGAATTTTTCATTGCTGTAACCTTACAAAGATTTTCGCTTCTCGTGTAAAGTTATATTTTTGTTAGCTGTGCTTTTTTTCATTTTACCTAACGATATGTATTTAAAATAAATGTGTGTATAAATCTGTTTTTGAGTATTAATGCTTTAGCCGGCTCATATCCGAATTTAATCCGCCGTCGCGGACAAACAGTGCTCGGCGCAGATCTCTGATTACATCTTTTTGGTAAAGTTTTTAACACAACTTTCACAAACACACATATAAAAATATAAGCGGTTTACTTCTTTTATAGAACAAAATGTAAACATAAAGCACAAAAATGTTACTTTACATTTTGAAAAGTTTAACATAATAAGAGTAACATCGCAGGTAAGAGTTACTGCACAATATTTCAAAATGTTACTTTGAGTAACATAATAAATTAAAAGTAACACTATAGTAGAAACAGTTACTTCACGGTTTATGTCACTGTCGTTACATGTCAAAATGTTATTTGAGTAACACATTGAGTAACACATTGAAAAGTAACAGTAGCAGTTACTTCACAGTTTATGTCACTGTCGTTACCAGTGATTTGCAAGTAACAGGTATAAAATCACAGGTACGGAAATATCGCTCATCTCTAATGGTAAGTACACAAACTAAAAATTTTAAATTAAAAATATTAAGTATATAAAATAAAAATAAAATTTAACAAAATAAAATGTCTTCTTCTTATTTTTAAACGATTTTCGACATCTTATTTTTTAAATTAAATTATTAAAAATAATATCGGATTGGTTTTGGGCCATCGCGAACAAAAAAAGGTACTCTTTACAGTTGAATTGTAAGTAGTGCTTGACGATAATTCTTTTTATTTTTCCCCTTATTTTGCAAGTAAAGTTTTTTCTGGGTAGGTTGAAAGGAAATTTGTTATTCCAAAATGATCCCTTCTCTCGGCAAGTGTAGTTGCATGCAGACTAAAAGGAAATTTTTTTACCAAAAAAATGTTATTAAAAAGTTTTGTGTTTTATATAAGGGTTTTTTTGTTTTTTTAAGCTGTTAATATTTATAATATTTTAAACATATTTATAATAGTAAAGATAACGGATAGTTTATACCTGGTACTCGCCAAAGCAGAAGCGGTGTGAAGCATTGAATAATTTCAAATTTTCACGCGTTTCCATTTTATTGAATATTTGTGACTTGCTTTAAGAAATACTTCCAGTACTATATGCTTTATAGAATCTGCACAATCTTATTCAGAAGAGTTTTTGCCTTATTCACTTTAACTAATTTCTTACTGCGTTACTGTGATGATTACTGATTGCAGTTAATATTTTTTTTAATATAAAAACAAGGATATAGAAAAAGCATAATATGCAAAGCTTGACACTGGTAACTAAAGGTCAACAAAGTTATCGCCAATATTAACTCAATACTTTGATTCAAAAAATAAATAAAATAAAATATAAAAGACGAAACAGGTCGAGGAAGCTCTTGCATTTCTTATTGAAAACGACTTCACAAAAAAGCAATACTCTAATATTCGCATGGAGAATATACAAAGAAATTGAAACATATTTCCACCCTATTAAAGACTTTTGGAAGTAAAAGCTCTTTTTAGGCCCAGCAATATATTTGTAAGTGAAAAAGTTGCAAAAGTACCTTTACAAATGCTGCTGCATCATACTGCAGCAAGAATTGTAGAATCGCAAAAAGAAGTCATTTTAGGTGTAATGAATGTAATTAAAAATAGAGCACTAATTTTGTCAGAACTAAAAGTCAAAATCAATAAGTATTACATTTAGGTTGTTCTTAACAGTAATAGATGGAAAGCTTTTAAATGTTCTTACGAAGTCTAACTTCTCCTGTCCTATATGTGGTGCATATTCAAAAGATTTTCTTGCAATTAAAGATTGTGACAAATCCTTCATATCTGTGCGGAAACGGCACGTAGGTGGTAGCCTAGGCTGTAGCTCGCCGGAATGGGGTGGTTCTTGTTTCGCCGGATTTGCACATAAAAAAAGGGGTTGCTCGTGCAATCTCAAATAAAATAAAAGGGGGGCTTTTGTGGCGGTGTTCATGTAGGAACTTTACATCGGGCTAAGAAAGTGGACGGGTGAGGTTCACATCTCTGCCGTTATTTAGGAGCGCGGTGTCCTGGCTCCTTCAGGTGTCCCTCCCCTACCTGATCTATTTCAATCAGCCGTGACGATATATTCACCTGGGACTACTGCGTGTAGTCGATAACTCTCATATCGCCCCAAAAACAGTCTCAACCGGACCTAAACGCACTTACCTACATATCAACCGACGAACGTATTTAGCACACTAAGACATACATTATGCACAAGATTTATTTAACATATTTTTGGACGAAATAAGACATAGTAATAAATACACCTATTCAGTACAAACAAAAATATTTTGAGAGATATATAAAAGTTACTGCTCTTAAAAATAAAGAAAATTAACAGTATCCTGCAACAAAATCAAATATTTTACAATTTACAAATATTATTAACAAAATCAAATTTTCCTTAAGTCAGTTAATAATATTATTAGAATTGTTAGTTATTTGTTTTCATTATTTACATTTTCATTTATCGTTAGTTTTCTCTTCAATATTAAGAATAATATCCTTAAAAAAAATAGTAATGTTGTTTTGTATTGATATTATTATTTCCCTTAATCGGTATTAATATATCAGAATAATATTAGTATTTATATTAATATTTGTTTTCAATATTATTTTGTTTGAAATATGGATTTATTCATATCGCTATTTTTTTTGTTATTTTATTTTAATAGTAATTGAAAAAGCTGTTACGAAGTTTTATTTTTGTCGTACTTTTATATTCGTATAGTTTTTTTTATTTTATTTAGTGTTATTTCTTTTCTTTTTCTTTTTTTCAGAATCGGGATTTCCCTTTTTTGTCTTTATAATAATTATACGTTTTGATTTTTTTATTATTATGTTAGTTAGTATTATCATAAGATTTTTTTTTGAATCTTTCTCTTTTTTTATCTATTTCTGCTAATAAATATATGTATATGCTCATACATATTTATTTTCCCTAGTAAGATCAAAAAACATGTATGTGCATATACGTTATAAATATACTAATAAATACGTGTAGACATATATTTTTCTAATTTACAAATTTATTTTCCATTTATTTCTTTTATTATCCAGTTTTCTTTTCTTTTTTTTTATATCGTTCGTGTTTCTTATATTTAAATTTATTTTCTTCTCTTTCTCTTTTTTTTTTCTTTTGGCTTTACAATTTGTTTTTATTCCCTATTTCGTTGCTCACCCATTAGGTACAAACATTTGAGGTTACGTTTGGTACACATGTGTACAAACGCAATTTTCTTTAGGTTAGTTTCATGTAGATACCTGAATTCCTGGATAAAACGATAAGGGAATTGTTAAAGAGGTCTTACTGTCCTTTTTCTGTGGAAGCTAATTTTCGGTCCAAACTGTTTTAAAGCTTTTATAGGTTTTGGCCTTTGCTACGCTGACAGAATAACCGGGTGTGTCTTAGGTTTTTGTTGGTACTCAATTGGGGTAGTAGGTTAACGTTGTGGGAATTTCTAGGCTGATGGAGTTGCCGCAATGAAATTGTTGAAAACTGTGTTTGCACGTACTAGTCCTTTTTTCCCACAAAGTTGGTACAAATATTCCCCAGTGGTACAATATGATCCTTAACAACTAACAAGTAGAAAAAAACCTTTTAATTTCATTTACTTAATTTAATTATATGTTTGTCTAAACATATTTTTTTTGTCATATATCTCTAGGCAGATAGGAATATGGATGTATGCGTTAAAGGCAAAAATAAATGTATGCCTTGGCACAAAAAAATGAGGTTTTCAATATGTACCAATTTATATATTTAATTGGAATCTTTTTTTTTTCTATTTAATTTCCTTATTATTTTAAATCTTACCAGTTCCTTGATAGCAAACTAAATCTTGCCCAAAATTTCGCGTCGAAAGGTGTTCTTTAATTATCACTTTTTCTTAATTTTTTTAAATCAACACAAACTTCTTCGAACTTTTCTCTCCTAATGTCGGCTTAATTTTAAACAGGAAACCCATGCCGGGGACCTCGTGTTGCTTTCATGCCTAATTTTGGCAACTCTTAATTTTCGGATAATGTAACAGCTGGTAGGCCATACATGTCACCACTTCGCAGTGAGTTTTTCTTTTCATTAAAAAAAGAAGAAAGCTTTATTTCGGTATTTCAGCTTTGTTAAGCATTTTTAAAATATAGACATAAAATATTAAAAATAAAAGACTAAGTGGAGAAATGTTGCAACAAAATATATGAGAATGAATACTCAATTGCAGTGGTTGTCACAAAGCCTGTTCATTGTTCGAACAACGTGAAAAACATTGAACTGGGGAAAAAGCACTGCTGGTTTCATCTCAACTACAACTCAAAAAAAATGTTACTGACTCTGAAAAAAAAACTGCGTGGTACCTATTATAGAAACTTTCAAACATTGTGAGTATACTTTTTATTTAGTCTCCCTATAACCACGATTATATTAGTATACGTTCCTTTTTTTGCAGATGCCCTGACGTACCGTGAACCTATATGTTATTCTGTGTTGTAGCCCGATTCATAGCAAAACAACAATGTATGTATTAAAATTAATAAAATGTTGTTCTTAAATAAACATACACGATATGCAAGCAGAAACATTATTACTAAGAGTGTTTATAAGAAAAACTTGCGTTTTGGTGAAGAAAAAAAACGTTTATGTATGTATGTATATTAATGCTCACTTTTAATTACATATTTGTGGGCATAACGAAAACCGAATGTTGAGAAAAACGTACTATTAAAACAATTTGCTTTTAATATTCAAACAAAAAAAATTTGTGAGAGAACAAAAAAAAATATATGCAGTTGTAGCGTAGAGTAAACGCGTATACATGACAAAGTGTCCATTACAGTAAAATAGTTTAACCAAATAGAACTAAATTCGTTGTCGCCAAAAGATAAATCTTAATTTTGAAAGTTTATAACAACTTATTTATTTTTCTTAACTAATAATCTATTAGTCTTAGTTTTTTTTCCTCATACAATAAAATGACTATTGTCTGTTTATTAAATATTAAATGGGTAAAATGGTTACAAGCTCTTATCTTTCTTTCTAACAAAAGTATCAAGATTTATTGCGTTAGATATATAGTTATATGCAAAGGGTTTAAAAAAAAAGGTTATTTTGGTGCGGAGATTTCTAGGTGCCTTGAGTAGCTATGTTTTTTTTTATTTTAGGTCACAGATACCTCATTTGCCTAAGGCTTATAGATACTTAATAACAACAAAGTTTACTAAGTAGTGAGTACTGTCAGTAGTCAAACGGAAATCTTCAGTATCGCTAAAATGTCATTGCTTCAGGTGTTGTGCATGAATAATACCTATTAACTGCCCTCTCAAATTCTCCACTTCATACAGGCTACTGCCAATTTTTTTGCGTATTCTGCATTTCAGCCATGGTTTGCATAATTTGGCATTTAATTCTTTGGAAAATTTGCTTTGAGTGAAATTTTTGCGGTAAACCTCTTGGCCTGGTACAAAATTGACGTCTCTGCTACGTTTGTTGTACGATTTTACATTTCTCTCGTATGTTTCATGTCTTTTCTCTTTCATGTGTTTATGTATAATTTGCATACGTTCAGCGTGTGGAAGTACCCAATTTTCACCGTCTGCAATAGCTCCTAACTTTTTTAAGATCTCATAAGCGTGAGCATGAGTAATCATGTTGTACCCCGTGAGGGCGTAAAATGGCGTAACACCAATTGAGGAGTGAATCGTATTTCTAATACTGCATTCAATTTTTGAATGATGTTCATCCCATTTTGTTTGGTCAGACTGTATATAATTTCGTATGCCGCTTAAAATAGTTTGGTTGACCCTTTCGCTTGCGTTGGCTTGAGGTGAATGAATTGCCGTGCGCATGTGCCTGACACCATAGAGTTTTAATAGTTCTGTAAAGGCTTCTGAGACAAATTGTTTTCCATTATCCGACTGCAATATTTCTGGTACTCCAAACTTTCGGAACACTTCGTGTAAAAGGAATTTGTTAACTAGATGGGTCGTTGCTTTAGGCATTGCCTTTAAAAGTACCAGTTTTGTTGTATGGTCGAGGACTATAAATATGTGAGTGTTGCCACTTTTAGATCTTGGGTATGGTCCTAGGAAGTCGACGTAAATCTTTTGGAAGGGCCTTTCAGTCACTACTTCCTTACCAATTTCTGGTCTTAACGTTTGTTTGTGGTGTTTATTTTCCTTGCAGCTTTGGCAGTTTCCTAAAAAATCTTTTATTTGGCTTACCATTGAAGGCCAGTAGAAAAACTCCCGAATGTTAAAAAGAGTTTTGGCAACTCCTCCATGTGATGTGTTATTCTCATGTGCTTTAATTAATATCTCTTCTGTCAAACCACTTAATAACCATATTTTCCAGCATTCTTCCTCACCGCAATCGTCTCGATTAAACTTAACTTTTTTGTAGATTACGCCTTCTCGAACTTTAAGATCGGGTAATTCCTCCTTATGTTGCTGTATGGTGTCTACGAGGTTGAGATATTCCTCTGACTGAAACTGGTCCAAATCAAAATTAATCAGTGAGTTTACTGTGATCTCTTCGACTTCCGTTCGGGAAAGCATATCAGGTACCACATTTTTCTTTCCTTTTCTGTGCTCGATATCAAACTTATATCCCTGTAGCTTTAAACTCCATCTGGCTAAACGACCGTTCAAATTTTGTTGATTCATAAGCCATTTGAGGCTAGAGTGATCGGTGATCACTGTAAAGTCCATTAATTCGATATATTGACGGAATTTTTCAATCGCCATCACGACGGCTAAGCACTCTTTCTCCGTGGTCGAATAATTTTTTTGTGCAGGATTCAGTTTTTTAGAAAAATATTCGATCGGATGTTCTTCACCAGCTAGGTCCTTTTGAAACAAAACGGCTCCAATGCCGACATTGGAGGCCTCGCACTGGACAAAAAATGGGCGGTCAAAGTCTGGACTGACAAGCACCGGGCTGGATACCAATCTTTTTTTCAGTTCCTCGAAGGCAATTAGAGCTTCGTTTGTACACGCAAACTTTGCCGATTTTTTTAGAGTGTCGGTGAGCGGAGCAGTCAGAGTCGAAAATTCATGGATAAATCTCCGGTACCATCCCACTGTGCCGAGAAATCTTCGTACTTCCCTCGGATTTCGGGAAGGACAAATCTTCAAGATGACGTCGAGTCTGCTTGAATCTGGCTTACTTTTTCCGGCGCCTACTATATACCCTAAATATTTTAATTCTCTGTAGCAGAATTTCGACTTCTCCATATTTATGGTGAGTCCTGCCACTGTGAGTTTTTCTTCTACCACTGTGAGTTTTTCTCCTACCACTTGTAACATCTTCATATGTTCCTCTAAATTGCTAGATACTACTAGTAGGTCATCCAAGTAAACAAATATTCGATCCTTTAATTCTCCCGGTATCACTTTGTCCATTAGTCGGCACAACCGTTGCGCCGCGTTGCATAATCCGAATGGCATTACCTTAAACTGATATTGAGGCCTTCCCGGGACGGTAAAGGCTGTTTTTGGCCGGCTATCCTTATCCAAGGGAATTTGCCAAAAAGCGTCCTTTAGGTCTATCGAGGAAATGAAGTGCGTGTCGCCAAGTCTGGACAGTAAACCGTCAATATTTGGAAGAGGATATGAGTCCTTCCTTGTGACTTTATTAAGTTCCCGCGCATCAAGACAAAGTCTATTTTTATTGGGCTTTATGACTAGCGTTACACGATTATTCCATTCTGCACATGTTATTGGTTCGATGACCTCCAACCTTATCATTCGATCTAGTTCAGCATACATTAACTTCTGAACTGCAGGACTTACCGGGTAATGCCTTAGTTTTTTGGCTGGAGCGTTTCCAGTTTCAATGGTGTGGATTTCTATATTAGTTTTGCCCAATCCAAATTTTGTGTAGCATTTGAATGACGTTTTAACTTTTTCTAACATCACGGTTTGTTCTGGGGATAGTTGATGCCTTGGTGCATTTTTCTCTTCACTCTCTATGGTAATCTCATCCACAGACTCCTCGTCTAACTTAATTCTAATACCCATTTTTCGCCAGAAATCATAGCCTAAAATAAGTTCCTGTTTTAGATTTGGAACAAGGTACAAAATCGACTTTATTGCTTTTTTCCCAACGTATATGGTGACATTTACTTTACCAATTATATTTTGCTTTTTCCCATCTGCGGTTTTGATTGCCGACTTAAAATCCAATATTTCGACATTCATTTTTCTTGCGTTGTTTAGGCAATTACATCCCAGACAACTTATTGAAGCTCCGCTGTCCATGAGCCCTTTAAATAATTGGTTATTTATGACTACGTCCATATACGGTCTTGGATCGTAACTACCATTTAATGAAACGGTTACTAGCTCTATTCTTTCCGATTTTCTCCTACGGTACCTTTCTCTTGTTTTAGCTATCCTGCTAGATATATTTGAGCTATTTGTGTTAAAAATTCTTTCTCTGGTTTCATTGTACTTTTTCATTCTTTTTTCAAAGGGTATAATTGGTTTCACTCTTTGGTCGTACATATCATTATAAGATGAATCTAGGGAGTTATTTCTGCTAAGTATTACTAGGCTTTGGTGGTTATTTGGAAGTTTGAGACTTTGACTGTTTTGTTGATCTTTTACTGGGCCGTTTTTGTTTTGGAATATGCTAGCCCAGTCCTCGGCATATTCAACTGGTGGTTTCCCAAACATTTGGGGTAGTTAGGAGTCGTAACGTTCTCGAACCCACATTTGTAGCAAAAAAGGTTCCTTTGGTCTATCGTGCAATCTATGAAGGAATGGCCTGGAACGTGACAGTTCGAACAGGTCAACTGTTTTGCTGGTAATTTCGTTTGTCTAATTGCATCAAGCTGTAACATATCACCTTCTTCGGGAATCATTTCATGCTCTAACTCATTAACGCGCCTATAGTTTTGAGTAACTTGCCGATAGGGTATTCGTTTCGCTATATTCCTCTCGGCTCGTTTACATTCCTCCAGAAGTTGGTCGATAGAATATATTTTGATTGGAAACACAAGTTGAGCTAAGCCATCTTTTAAATTATCCTTTATTATTCGAACTAATTCCTCCTCCGGAACATGATGTCGCATCTGGTTTTTAAGTTTCATAATATCAGAAATAAAAGCATCGGCTGTTTCCGCCATGAACTGCCTACGTTCCATTATCTTCCGGTGGATTTCAAAGTCACTTTCAAAGTTACGGAATTTCCTAATAGGGTCTTGCCTAAATGTTGCCCATTCACATAGCGGGTTTTGCATTCGATAGGACCAAAACCAGGTACTGGCGTTACCGCTTACTAAGTGATGAAACCCTTTCATTACTATGTCCCATGGACAGTTATAGTCTGCTCTTAAAGCCTCTACCCTAAAAACAAAGTCCTCGACCGTAAATGCCTTATTTTTGCGTCGAATTTTAGCCCCCATTGTCTAGTTGTTCTGGCGTCATATTTGGTGTAGTATGGTGATGGTAGTATTGTTGAACAGGTGGTTGCAACGGAGGTGGTTGCATCGGGTGCTGCCAGTTCATTTGGGGTTGAAGGAGATTTACCTGTTGGCTCCTGTTTAGGTTTTGATCCAAGAACGGCTGTCGGATAGGATGTTGTCTAATCGGTTGTGGATTGACGAGCGGCTGTTGGTAACTATTTTGTCCGTTCGTGCTATTATTCTGTACAGAGAATTGCTCGTTAAAACGTAAAGGTGCATTTTGACTATTTAGATTTTCTGCATTCGGTGTTCGTTCTGATCTAAGAGATTCTCTTATTATCCCTGGTATCATCGTCCGCAGGTTTTCCTGAACTTGTCTTAAAATGTTGGCTTGAGCGGCTTCTACCGATGCACTTATCAAGTCACGTAGCTCTGAACCATTTTCGTTAACCTGACCTTCTGGACCTACTTCCTCATTCATTATGGGTAAATGTGGTTGATTATTTGTTAAACTGGTGTTCTCCAATCTGCTTGTTTGCCTAGCTGTTATATTGCTATATATTGGTGTCGTTATTGTGTGATCAGTTTCCTCTATCGATGACGTTGTTAGTGGTCCAAATCCTGCTGGAAATTGTACATTCATAAGCGGTGTCACTGCGCTGGTAGTCACTGGTGGATTTCCATTTTGATAGTCTGTAAAGGTGTGGTGTGGAGTGGAACTTCCGGCAGATGAAGCAATTACTGTATTGTTATTTTTATTGGCGTTAAGCCTATTAGACGATCTAAGATTCCTCTGACTCATGGTCAAACACGGTAAGCAAATGATTTAAAATAAATATTAAAAAAAAATAAGTGAAAAAAGCTATATTCAGTCCACTCTAACTAATCGTATTTTTCTAAAAAAAAGGTATTCCGGTGAAATAGAATGGTGTCCCGTGTGTCAAAGTTAAAGATAAGTTAATATTGGTGCGGGCCCAAAATTATAACTCAAACCTAAATTATACGAGATCTTTATATGTATATATATATATATATTATAGTGCGACTATATGATTTCGCGGGGGAAATTTTAAATATTTCCTATAGATTTATATTATTTTTAATGTTATGTAAATGGAAATAAGAATTATAAAAAAATTTATTTTAATTATCAATCAGTAGATTAAACACCACAAGATAAACATAACACATAAATACACTATGTACAAATTGACATTTATTTATTTAGTATAAGTATACTTGTTATTTTTATTTATTATTCTTTTTCTTTTACAGATTTTCTAAACAAATTAATATAAGGATACGAAGGTTGATATGTCGAAGCGTTTTTGTGAAGGTTCGGTGCTTGCAAAAACAAACAGAGAATTTCCCATTTGTCCCTAACTTACAGCACTATTTTTCATCGAATATTATTCCTGATCTTCAATTCTAGTGAAGAGTAGTAAATATAGGACTCATTGCTATGTATCGAAATAAATTTAATAAAAAAAAAATTTTTTCGTGTCAAAAAATTATAATTTCGAATTTTATTTCCAGATGTAACTGCTGAATTATTTTACGTGTCCCAACGGACTACAACCGCTAAATCATGTGAAGTAAAAAAAACAACCTGATATCCTATGATGAAAAGCAAATACAGATGAGCATTGGGCTACATAGGCCTCTGGGTCATGATATTTGTCTGTTCATATCTGTTATCAGTTAGCCTGAAGTAAAAGATTATTTTTCCTGTGGCATCGCAACTCAGGCATGGAATCAGTGATCCCTTCCAGGACATATACCCTCCAGGAAAATAAGACTTTACTCTACTTTCTCCTTTCACATCATCTTTTTAAGCTGGAAATAAGATGCCCCCTATGTTGGGCGCCAAAATGTGACAAATCCTTCATATCTGTGCGGAAACGGCACGTAGGTGGTAGCCTAGGCTGTAGCTCGCCGGAATGGGGTGGTTCTTGTTCCGCCGGATTTGCACATAAAAAAAAGGGGTTGCTCGTGCAATCTCAAATAAAATAAAAGGAGGGCTTTTGTGGCGGTGTTCATGTAGGAACTTTACATCGGGCTATGAAAGTGGACGGGTGAGGTTCACATCTCTGCCGTTATTTAGGAGCGCGGTGTCCTGGCTCCTTCAGGTGTCCCTCTCCTACCTGATCTATTTCAATCAGCCGTGACGATATATTCACCTGGGACTACTGCGTGTAGTCGATAACTCTCATATCGCCCCAAAAACAGTCTCAACCGGACCTAAACGCACTTACCTACATATCAACCGACGAACGTATTTAGCACACTAAGACATACATTATGCACAAGATTTATTTAACATATTTTTGGACAAAATAAGACATAGTAATAAATAAACCTATTCAGTACAAATAAAAATATTTTGAGAGATATATAAAAGTTACTGCTCTTAAAAATAAAGAAAATTAACAGTATCCTGCAACAAAATCAAATATTTTACAATTTACAAATATTATTAACAAAATCCAATTTTCCTTAAGTCAGTTAATAATATTATTAGAATTGTTAGTTATTTGTTTTCCTTATTTACATTTTCATTTATCGTTAGTTTTCTCTTCAATATTAAGAATAATATCCTTAAAAAAATAGTAATGTTATTTTTGTATTGTTATTTTTATTTCCCTTAATCGGTATTAATATATCAGAATAATATTAGTATTTATATTAATATTGGTATTTTTGTTTTCAATATTATTTTGTTTGAAATATGGATTTATTCATATCGCTATTTTTTTTGTTATTTTATTTTATTTATTATTATTATTATTATTATTATTATTATTATTATTATTATTATTATTATTATTATTATTATTATTATTATTATTATTCTTATTATTATTATTATTATTATTATTATTATTATTATTATTATTATTATTATTATTATTATTGTTATTATTATTATTATTATTATTATTATTATTATTATTATTATTATTATTATTATTATTATTATTATTATTATTATTGTTATTATTATTATTATTATTATTATTATTATTATTATTATTATTATTATTATTATTATTATTCTTATTATTATTATTCTTATTATTATTACAATTATCTTATTATGTTATTTTTCATGTTATTTTTATTATTAATATTAATAGTAATTGAAAAAGCTGTTACGAAGTTTTATTTTTGTCGTAATTTTATATTCGTATAGTTTTTTTTATTTTATTTAGTGTTATTTCTTTTCTTTTTCTTTTTTTTTTTAGAATCGGGATTTCCCTTTTTTTGTCTTTATAATAATTATACGTTTTGATTTTTTTATTATTTATTATTATGTTAGTTAGTATTATCATAAGATTTATTTTTAATCTTTCTCTTTCTTAAGTTATCACGTACATATATATTTAAACTATCAGTCTACATTTAATTTTTTTATCTATTTCTGCTAATAAATATATGTATATGCTCATACATATTTATTTTCCCTAGTAAGATCAAAAAACATGTATGTGCATATACGTTATAAATATACTTATAAATACGTGTAGACATATATTTTTCTAATTTACAAATTTATTTTTCATTTATTTCTTTTATTATCCAGTTTTCTTTTCTTTTTTTTTATATCGTTCGTGTTTCTTATATTTAAATTTATTTTCTTCTCTTTCTCTTTTCTTTTTCTTTTGGCTTTACAATTTTTTTTTATTCCCTATTTCGTTGCTCACCCATTAGGTACAAACATTTGAGGTTATGTTTGGTACACATGTGTACAAACGCAATTTTCTTTAGGTTAGTTTCATGTAGATACCTGAATTCCTGGATAAAACGATAAGGGGATTGTTAAAGAGGTCGTACTGTCCTTTTTCTGTGGAAGCTAATTTTCGGTCTAAACTGTTTTGAAGCTTTTATAGGTTTTGGCCTTTGCTACGCTGACAGAATAACCGGGTGTGTCTTAGGTTTTTGTTGGTACTCAATTGGGGTAGTAGGTTAACGTTGTGGGAATTTCTAGGCTGATGGAGTTGCCGCAATGAAATTGTTAAAAACTGTGTTTACACGTGCTAGTCCTTTTTTCCCACAAAGTTGGTACAAATATTCCCCAGTGGTACAATATGATCCCTTACTAACAAGTAGAAAAAAACCTTTTAATTTCATTTACTTAATTTAATTATATGTTTGTCTAAACATATTTTTTTTTTGTCATATATCTCTAGGCAGATAGGAATATGGATGTATGCGTTAAAGGCAAAAATAAATGTATGCCTTGGCACAAAAAAATTAGGTTTTCAATATGTACCAATTTATATATTTAATTGGAATCTTTTTTTTCTATTT
Source organism: Melanophora roralis (assembly GCA_963583895.1). Lineage (NCBI taxonomy): Eukaryota > Metazoa > Arthropoda > Insecta > Diptera > Rhinophoridae > Melanophora > Melanophora roralis. The sequence goes on from OY757188.1 coordinate 52,989,670, forward strand.
AATTTCCTTATTATTTTAAATCTTACCAGTTCCTTGATAGCAAACTAAATCTTGCCTAAAATTTCGAGTCAAAAGGTGTTCTTTAATTATCACTTTTTCTTAATTTTTTTAAATCAACACAAACTTCTTCGAACTTTTCTCTCTTAATGTCGGCTTAATTTTAAACAGGAAACCCATGCCGGGGACCTCGTGTTGCTTTCATGCCTAATTTTTGCAACTCTTAATTTTCGGATAATCTGGCCATACATGTCACCACTTCGCAGTGAGTTTTTCTTTCTTTTTATTAAAAAAAGAAGAAAGCTTTATTTCGGTATTTCAGCTTTGATAAGCATTTTTAAAATATAAACATAAAATATTAAAAATAAAAGACTAAGTGGAGAAATGTTGCAACAAAATATATGAGAATGAAAACTCAATTGCAGTGGTTGTCACAAGATTATAAAAGCAAAAAATTCAAACATCAAAATCCAAACAATTTGAAACATTGTATAAGCCCACTCCACTGCATTTTTAATACATAAGCGGTTTCAAGAAATGGAAAATTAGGGAAAACGAAGATCTGTTAAAAGTTTCTGATAGGAATAAGAAAATTCAAAACGAGTTCTGGACAGGTCTAGGCCTTCGTGTTGATATTCCGAAAGTTGGTGGTTTTGGTTCAACAAATGACGGCAATACTTCACGTCGTGCTTTTTCCAATTGCAAAAAATTCGCAGAAATTGATGGGGTCAACGATGAGTTAGTTTTCCGTTTTTATATAATACTTGCATGCTAATCGTGTCAATTTCCACTTTACAAGAAAGGTTTGAGCAATATTGTTTTAAAACCGCCAAACTATTGACTTGCGAACATCCCAGTGAGCAAATAACATCTGCATTATATACAGAGAATGATGATCCCACATACGAAAGGAATTTGAAAAAGATTTTGAAGAAGACAATTTGAATTTAGATTATTTAATAAGTATTTTATTTAACATGCATTTTTTTTCATTTTTATGCATTGTATTGACTAAAACATGTTAATTCTAGCTAATATATTTTCATTTAAAGCAAAAAAATATGTATGTCTAAAACACACTTGAAGATCCTTGGCTTACATTGGATTTTTAATTTATTTTTTTTAATATTCAATGCATAAATTTCATATATTCGATTAAGCATTGTTATAGTAACTCACAACAACTAGCTTTTTAATAAAAATAAATTGATATTGTTTACAAAAATAGTTTTGGCAAAAAAAATTTATTTTTGACCAATGTGCATTGAACAGACCCACAGGTTGGTAAACAAACATGTTAATATCTATTACCTTTTGAAAAGGTATATAACAAACCGAAGGTTTATGATGAAAGAAGGTGTTAAATAAGAAGAATTGCGTACAAAATTTTGTTTTACTTAAAATATTTATGTTTTTGTGTGTTTAGTATTACTTTAAAGAAATCAATAGCGTTTTGTTGGACGTGTGTTTTTTTAAATCAAGGGTTTAAAATGGCGGAAATTTTATAAGGTTTATTTTTAATAAAGAAAAAACGAAGGAAAGTCAACTTTTCTCCACTCATCACATAGGATTAGGATTATCTTTTGAAACAGATATGTCTGTGGATGTTTTTCTAAGCGGTACAAAATTTTAACCTCTTTTTAGTGCAATTCCTATAAGGTCATAGTTTTTAACAAAAGATTTTTTTAATTTATAATGTTATTTGTTTATTTACGGAAATTATTTAATTTATTTTATGTTTAAATATAAGTATGTATGTAAGATAATGTTAACTATGTATATTGCTTCTACACAGAAATTTGATATACTCAAACGTTTTTAGCCACATGACTTCTTTTGCCCATAAAAGCGTTTCTTAATGGATACAGCCATAGTTGTTTTGATGACTAAAAAATATTGTTAGCAGAAGTAATTTTTTTTTATTTCTTATCAGCAACTCATTTAGTGATGTACAATTTATTTAATTTGGTTTTTGCACTGTTTTTTAGGGAAATTCACATATTGTGTTTTTAACCGCATTATAAACTGCCTTTTTACTACGGGCCCAATTCTGTTTTCTTCAGGACTGTTACCGTAATATACCCCAATGCTTCGTAAGGGTTTGTTTTTATGAAGTAGAAATCCACCTTTAAAAAAGTTTGCACTTAAATAGTTTTAAATGTTTTTAGTTTTTTTTTTTTGTTTTTTACCTTTCTAATATTTTTATATAATAAAATTCATAAATTTTTGTTTGTGTGTGCTTATTTTTATTTTTGTCGAACTAATTGTTTTTAATACAAATTTTTGCTTTTTAATTCTGGCTAAAGTACATTATATCTATAATTTGTTTTTATTAGAAGAAATTAGTATTTTCCGTTAATGTTGAAAGAAACTTTTATTTGAAAAAAGCGGTTTTTTTCTACCGATACTAAACTAATAGAACGCATTTTTAAAAGCAGCTACGCAATTTCGTTATAAATACTCTTTGAACGGCAGAAGTGTCTTTGGCTGTAAACCAGGGTAGGAAGAGCGCTCGAATAAAACTTGCTCGCGAGCGATATTAATTTGAGAGATTTCAATGTTTCATTATGTTCAAAGACTTTAATCTTGTAAGCAAGATTTATATTTGAGCTCGTTAGATTTAAAAATAGAAATTGTTTTCGGAGCGATATTAATTGGAGAGATTTAAATGTTTGATTCTGCTCGCGAGATTTATAATTGAACTCGCAAGATTTATAATTGAACTCGCGAGTTTAATAAATTGAACTCGCGAGTTGAATAAATTAAACTCGCAACAGAAACAAAAATTAAAATCTTTTTGCGATCACAACAAGAACGATTCGAATGCTTTACTTATGTTCTTGTGCATGTATGTACATGTGTATTGGTACGTTGATGCTTCCCTGCAGGAAGTGTCAATAGTGAATCACTAGAAATTCACTATTGACATTGTCACCAGTACTACTGACAAGCTATACCCCAGGCAATGCGTTTTGCTATAGACATTTAACATTGGAGTGTCATTGAAAATCCACTACTGACATTGGTACTATTGACAAGGTACTTCCCTTGGAGTCATATGTAGCCATTGGAACCAGTGATTTACTAGTACCTTTTAGCAATTTTAGTCTACAGTACTACTAGTTAGCTATACCACTGGCAATATATTCTTGCAATAGACATTTAACATGCGTCTGCCATTAAAAATAAGTATGAATTGTGTATATATGTAAATCACTTTTATAGCACAACTGAAAAAATAAACAATTAAAAAAAAGATCATTATGTCGCTGATACATTTTTGCGTTAAACGGCGAAATGAAGCGTTAATTTTCAGTTGGCAGTTTTCTTTTCTTTTTATCAAAGATTAATACAAAACTGTAGACGTATTGTTGACAATGTCGCCAAAAAGGCACCATAATAGTCGACAAAAGTGTTGACATGGGGACACTTGTCCCCAGGTTTCCTTCAGGGTTGTTTTTGGTTATTAAGATTTTTTTCTGTAATGCTTATATGATTGCGTGTACGTTTATATCTGTCACATTAAAAAAAATATTATAAGGGATTTCAATAAGCAGTTTTATGAAATTTATTTAATCGTAGTTAACAAATTTGGATAAAATAACTTGAGCCAAAAGTACTAAGAAAATTGTATTAAAATGTAGGTTTAGCTAACAATTTAAAACATACGTTTATATGCTTGTGTACTTTAATTATTATTTACGTATTTATTAAAGAAATATTGAAGAAATTTAGTAACACATATTTTAAAAATTATGACTAATTTTAAAATTATTTAATTTAAAATTAAATAAAATTTTATTCATCACTGACTTTATTATCAATTATTAATTGCTCAAACAATCAAACGAATAATATCTAAGTGTTTTTATATTTTTTATTATACTTGCTACATTTACATACATATGTATCAACAATAACAAAAACCCAAAAAAACACCCTAATAAACTATAACACATACATACCTGCTTACAATTCTTTTGCACAGTCTAAATTAACAAAACCAATAACAACGCATACACACATATGTATCTGTACATTTTTTTTTGCGTTTTATTTTTAGCTTCACGAGAACAATTTTTACAAAAATTACGTTCGCATCGCGATTTGAATTTTCAACTTCACGATCTTAAAATAGAATTCCCTTCACAACTTCAATTTTAAACTCGCGAGAACAATTTTTAAAACGAGATTTATAAATAGATTTCGACTCGCGAGACCAGAAAAAAACAAAGATCTTAAAATAAAAATTCCCTTCGCAACTTTAATTTAAATCTTGCGATAACAATTCCAAAAACGAGAATTATAATTAAAATTACGCTCGCGAGCGGAATTTTTTCCTACCCTGCTGTAAACATCACCTGTATAACTTACATGTTCATGAGAAAGGAAAACGAAATATGTTTCTTTTTTTATTTTGTAAGGTAAGACGAAGTTAACTATTTCATATACACTATGCTTTTTTAAAAGTCTCTTCGGTAACACTTAACTAACGGTCAAGCATCATCCATCTATCAGATGGAATGAAACGCTTTTTTTTTATTATTGTATATTATACATTATACATATTTTTATTTCTTGTTTGTCAACGACAAATTAAGATAAGGATACTGTTTCCCTTAGATAAACCTATTGAACTAATTGATAAACGAATTGAGAACATACATTTTAGTCTGGCACTGGCTGGACAAATATAAAATATTTAGTTTTAAGGTTTGAGTATTTATTGTTAGTTCATAGAAGTGAAAATTCAATAATAAAATTAATATAAAAAAAATGTGAAATAAGTAATTTCTTATCTACCTTGCCCTAAAATACATTTTTTGAACGATTTGGCAGTAAATTGCTCTATAGATTATAAAGATTATGAACTTTGGTTACGGTTTTAATTGTTTTATATAAGTATTTTTTGTTTATTTAAGCTATTTTAAAAAATATTTATAATATTTTAAACATAATTATAATAAAGATAATGGATAGTTTATATCTGGTACTCGCCAAAGCAGAAGCGGTGAAAATCAAAGGTATAAATTGAATAATTTCAAATTTTCACGCATGTTCATTTTATTGACAAATTGTGACTTGCTTTAAGAGATACTTCCAGTACTATATGCTTTATAGAATATGCGCAATCATATTGGAGAAAACAACTTTTACGTTACTAACATTAAACGCGGTAACATATACGAGACAAAAATTCAGGTGAATGACGAAAACGCTTACCGCACCACTATTTCGGAGCTCGAAAAACTTAAGAAAAATTTCTATACTTACCAACATAAAAACGCTAAGGGCCTCCAGGTAGTTATAAAAGGTATTGACTCTAATGTTGACCCGGAGGAAATTAAAACCAATTTGTCCATGAAGGGCTTTAGAGTCAAATATGTATCAAACATAAGGAACAGGGAAAAATACCCTCAACCATTATTCCGGGTGGAGCTTGAGCCCAGTGACATTAAATTGAAAAAAAATGAAACACATCCGATATATGATCTAAGATATATTATGCACCGTAGAGTTATAGTGGAGGTGCCACATAAGCGATCTGGGCCCGTACAGTGCTTAAACTGCCAGGAATATGGCCACACCAAAGCATATTGTAAATTGCCTTCTGTTTGGGTTGTGTGTGGGGATCTGCACGATACGACCAACTGCGACAAGCCAAAAGAAGATCCTAGGGTGAAGAAATGCAGTAATTGCGGGGGAAACCACACTGCCAACTATAGAGGTTGCCCTGTTTTTGACTTGGTTAAACGCTCATCCAAGCCTAAGGTAGTTCCTGCCCCTCCCTAGCCGTTAAATATACCAACAACAAACATTCCCCAGTTAGCACAGCCAACTACTAGTCAAATTTCTTACGCCAACGCACTAAAGTCAACCGTAATTGACAATATGGTCAAACAATTTACGCAGATAATGGCGCAAATGGCTAGCATGATGCAGGAGATGCAGAAAATGCAGTCTGCTCTTCTGCAGGCCATGCTTAAAAGACCATGAACTGCCTCAGGGGTTGTTTCTGGAACGCAAACGGCATCCGCCAACACAAAAATGAGCTCGAATGTTTTTTAATACACCATAAAATTGACGTCATGTGTATTTCCCAGACTCATATGACATCTAGGAGCACTTTCAAAATAAGTGGATACAATTTTTATGATTCGAAGGATCCCAGAGATAGATCATGTGGTGGCTCGGCTATACTAATCAAATCAAGAATTAAACACCAATGGTTAGGTGGCATCTCCGAATGCTATATTCAAGCAGCAAACGTCTGCATTGATGAATTTTTCGCTAACCTAGTTATTTCGTCAGTGTATTGTCCACCCAGGTTCTCCATAACGAAGAATCAGTACAACAGTTTTTCCAAATCTTTAGGTCCCCGTTTCATAGCTGCTGGAGACTATAACGCTAAACACACCTACTGGGGTTCCCGCTTAATTAGTCCCAGAGGTCGTATCTTGTATGATTCCGTATCTGAAATGGGTCTTTGTGTTATTTCTACCGGACAACCAACCTATTGGCCAACCGACCACAATAAAATTCCAGACGTAATAGATTTTGGCGTAGCAAAAGGTATATCCCCGGAGCTTATTGAGGCGCAAACCTCTCTGGATTTATCTTCTGACCACTCACCCACAATTATCACTATTTGCAGTCCTAACCAAATCGCAACTAGTGATTTTTTCTTATCCAAAAGAGTAAATTGGTTGAAATATAAAAAATATATCAGCTCTCACTGCTCGGAACACATACCACTAAAAACTCCCCAAGAAATCGATGATTGCCTAATATCCTAAATGAAAACATGAAAGAAGCCGTTGAACATGCTTCTTCAACATACCGTCAGGTCAAATACAACAAAATTTTTTCTGTCGATGTTGAGGAGCTTTTATCTGAAAAAAGGAGAGCGCGAAGAGAATGGCAACAGCATAGATCGCCCCAACTTAAAACGAAGCTAAAAGAGTGTACAAATCGCTTAAAAAACTTGCTGGAGGTACACAGAATTGCATCAATTAAGAAGTATTTGGAAGGTCTAGACGCGACTCCTCAAACAAATTATTCTCTATGGCGATCAGCCAGTCGTCTCAAAAGACCCGTAATCGCAAAACCACCACTGCGCAATCTAAGAGGATCCTGGGCTAGAAATGATGAAGAAAAATGCGATCTGCTCGCAAGCCATTTAAGAAACGTGTTCACTCCTAATACATGCACTGACGTGAGGGAATTACCGCCTGTTGTTTCTAGACGTCCTATAGAAATACGTTTCCGATATTCAGATGTGGTGGAAGCTATTGCTAACCTTAATGATAAAAAAGCTCCTGGCGTTGATAAAATAAGCAACAAAATGCTCATTGAGCTACCTTTGACAGCAAAAAGAATAATTCTTTTTATTTTTAATGCCATAATACGGCTTGAACATTTTCCACCAATATGGAAAGTTGCATTAGTAAAGATGATTCCTAAGCCTGGTAAAGATCCTTCGAAGGTGGAGTCGTATAGGCCTATAAATTTGTTACCAACTTTGTCCAAACTGTTTGAAAAGCTGCTTAAAAACAAGCTTACTCCGATACTGAATGAAAACAACTGCATTCCAGATCACCAATTTGGCTTTAGAAGTCAACATAGCACAATAGAACAAACTCACAGACTGGTGCAGGTTATAAGAAAAACTTTTGAGGAAAAAAAGTATTGTTCCGCGCTTTTTATAGATGTCTCTCAAGCTTTCGATAAAGTATGGCACGAAGGCCTGTTAAACAAACTGAAGCTAAACCTTCTAGCTAATATGTTCAACCTACTAGAAAAGTATATAACCGGTCGACAATTTAAAATCCAAGAGGGAAACCAAATAAGTTGTTACCAACCAATAGGGGCTGGTGTACCTCAAGGGAGTATCCTAGGTCCAATTTTGTACTTGCTTTACACGGCAGATATGCCAATAAACAGTTTTACGCACACGTCTACATTTGCTGACGATACCGCTTTTCTTAGTATTCACAATGACCCTAAAGAGGCTTCGAACCAGCTGCAACAACACGTAACATAAGTTGAAAAATGGGCAAAATTATGGGGAATAAAAATTAATGAGCAAAAATGTACCCACGTAACGTTTACTTTACGCAAAGAAACGTGCTTTCCAATCCTTATTAGCAATCATATGGTGCCGCAACGATTTGAGACGAAATACCTTGGCATTCACCTGGAACGTCGCCTTACGTGGAAGACGCATATAGATGCGAAGTTGACGCAAATGAAACTTAAAGCTACATAACTTCATTGGCTAATTGGCAGAAACTCCGTGCTTCGTCTTGATTGTAAACTTCTCTCTACAAATCGATTTTGAAACCAATTTGGTGCTACGGTATACAATTATGGGGCACTGCTTCCGCCTCTAACATAGAAAAAATTCAACGCCGTCAAAACAAAATCCTAAGAATGATAACTGGTGCTCCTTGGTATATTAAAAACAGCAACATCCATAAGGATCTATAAGTTCCACTAGTTAAATGCGAAATCCTGAACTATGTGGACAAGTATTTAAACAAGCTGGAAACGCATCCAAATCCGCTCGCTCGAAACATCTTGCAACATAGTGGACACACTCGTCTGAAAAGAAGGGACACTATTGAACTTAGATGAAACTGTTTAAATTAATTTATTTTGTTATGAGAACTTAAATTTTGGTCTGGTACTGACTGGACTAACATAAATTACTTAGTTTTAAGATTTGAAAACTTATTGTTAGTTCGCAAAAGCGAAGATTCAATAATAAAAATATGAAAAAAAAAAAAATATTCAGAAAAGAAAATAAAAAGTCACTACCGTATTTGGATATGATTTTATATAGAGATAATGGAATAATTGTAACAGATTGGTACACTAAAGCAATTGCATCTGGACGACTAATAAATTTTAATTCTACACAACCAAAACAACAGAAAATTAACACGGCTATCAGCTATATAAGACGCGTCATGGAACTTAGTGACAGTAAGTTTAAAGACAAGAATATGGAAAAAGTGAAGGATATTTTAATTAAAAATAGCTACCCTACACAACTAATTGACAATTTAATATGGGGGATTTCATGTCAAGTGACCCAACTTTTTTTTTCGATTGGAAAGAAATTTGGACCAAAGTAAGTTCTTGCAGAGAGTAGTTTAGACACAATTTTTTAGCACGATCGGTCAAGAACTCTTTGAGCTAGAGGGGTTCAAAATTTGACGTTTTCGGCATATAGGTGTTTTTTCTCATACATGTAGTTTATTACCTTTTGCTTTTAAAAAAATTCGTCCAAAATACTTTCGATAGATTTTTTTCAATCTTTCAGAAAAAAATATTTTTAAAATTAAAAAAATTTTTTTTTTATTTTTTTTTATAAAATAATTAGAAAAAAATTTTTTTTTTTTAAAAGTGCCCATTTTTTTTTTTTTTTTTTGCTCAAAAGAAAGCTTAGGTCTTTTGCTTGAAGAACTTGGAGGTCGCTTAGTGGGATGCAAGTGGGATATCTATAAAAATTAATGTTTTGTAACTCAAGGTAGGGATTTTCCAATTTTCGCGTATATTCTATTTTGATTTTTATCCTATTTATGTAAAATTATCTCTTAAGCAAAAAAAAAAATTATTTATGCTAAGAAACAAAATAATTTAACCTTTCCGTTGGTATGCAAGTACCAAATAAAGTCTCATACACTCGACACTGTATTACCAACAAAATGGTAGTCCTCTGGAATAAAATCACTTTTATATGGCAATGTCTGAACACATTTTGTTAATATTTTCAATGCATAAAGTCGGAAAGGTTAAATTGTTTTGTTTCTTAGCATAAATAATTTTTTTTTTTTGCTTAAGAGATAATTTTACATAAATAGGATAAAAATCAAAATAGAATACACGCGAAAATTGGAAAATCTCTACCTTGAGTTACAAAACATTAATTTTTATAGATATCCCACTCGCATCCCACTAAGCGACCTCCAAGTTCTTCAAGCAAAAGACCTAAGCTTTCTTTTGAGCAAAAAAAAAAAAAAAAAAAAATGGGCACTTTTGGAAAAAAAAAATTTTTTTCTAATTATTTTATAAAAAAAAATAAAAAAAAAATTTTTTTTAATTTTAAAAATATTTTTTTCTGAAAGATTGAAAAAAAAACTATCGAAAGTATTTTGGACGAATTTTGTTAAAAGCAAAAGGTAATAAACTACATGTATGAGAAAAAACACCTATATGCCGAAAACGTCAAATTTTGAACCCCTCTAGCTCAGAGAGTTCTTGACCGATCGTGCTAAAAAATTGTGTCTAAACTACTCTCTGCAAGAACTTACTTTGGTCCAAATTTCTTTCCAATCGAAAGACATCGGTTTTAAAAGTTGGGTCACTTGACATGAAATCCCCCATATATAAAGCAGAAAATAAAAACGACGAAAACGGCAAAATTGACGACACATCTGGTAACCCCAAAACTTTTTACAGCCTCTCTTACATACCAAAACTTACAGAAACAAAAACATTACAAAATATGATTAACAACAAACATGTAATTTTTGCACATAAACCAAACAAGACGACAGAATCTTTATTTACAAAAACAAAAACAAAAATTAATAAATTAGAACAAGCCAATGTTGTTTATGAAATCACCTGTACAGGCGACACACAAACACATTGTGGTAAAGTATATGTGGGTACCACAAAAAGAAGTTTAGGCACAAGGATAGCAGAACATCAAGCAGACATACGCAAAGAAAAACAAACAACTGCACTGGCACAACATTGTACAGAGACGAAACACAAACCAGATTTCATAAACGTCAAAATTTTGGACACAGAGAGAAAACAAAACAAACGATACACGTTGGAAAGCTTAAGAATTCAGCAGAGAGCAGCATATGCAGTAAACAGAAAAGAAGACAAGGACAACATCAATACCAATTATTTGATCGCAATATCTTAGTTCGTATTTATCTTAACTGTGATATAAGCCTTTACCTGTGATACTTATTTATTTGTAAATTTTTTTGAATAACTTTGTGTTTTATGTTGTGGTGTGTTAAAATAATGCAATCTAATTTGTTGACAATGTTAAAATTAATGTAATTGTAAAAAACTATATGTAAGTAGCATAGGCAAAAGCTTTTTATTATGTCATTGTTTTTATTAACAAAAATATTTTATGTTCAAATTTATATCGTTGCCAGATTGATTTAAAATAAATATCCCTGAAGAGGCTGGAAAATACCAGCGAAACGTTGGATAAAGTAATGAAATAATAGTTTTATTTACATTAAGATAATTTATGACCTTAAAAGCCCGTTACTAACAAATCGTAAAAGAAGAACATTAATAAAAGGTCGTTTAATATTAAAAACAATATTCAGAAAAGTTTTTGCCTTATCCACTTTAACTAATTTCCTACTGCGTTACTGTGTTGATTACTTATTGAAGTTAATATTTTTTTAAATATAAAAACAAGGATATAGAAAAAGCAACATGTGAAAAGCTTGACACTGGTAACTAAAGGACAACAAAGTTATCGCCAATATTTACTAAATACTTTGATTCAAAAAATAAAAATAAATAAAATAAAATATAAAAGACGAAACATTCAAAACCATTACTATATGCTTCTATGTATTACGAACTTTTAAGTATAGTTTAAAAACCAACTGTATAGTACCTTTGAAAATTTTGATGGGTTTAACTGGCCCCAAGGAACATTAATACAAATAGTCTTGACTACCCAGCTGATTATAAAGTCGTCTTGATATTTTGTAAAAGTAAAATTCAATTTTGTGTAAAGTTTTTACTTTACGTATTTTGATTCCTCAAACACGAAATGAAAATACGGAGGTGGGGTGGGTGCATTTTTATTTATTTAATTAAATACCCCATATCTCTTGCAGTTGGTTCGAAGTATCTTAGGGGTCTTTATGATTACTAAGAAAGGCTGTATCATCAGCACACGTCGACGTGTAAATAAGACTGTTTGTGGGCATGTCTGCTGTGCAAAAAAAATACAGAACTGGCCCAAGAATACTCTCTTGAGGTACGCCTGCCCCCATTGCTTGGAGGCAGCTTAAGTAGTTTTCTTCTTTTTATCATAAATTGTCGGCCGGTTATATTATTTTTCAAAAATTTATAGACAAACCTAAACAAGAGCGGCAGTCGTTTTTGAGCTGTCAAAAATTATCATGCCCATACAAATTGTATGAAGCAAACCTAAATACCGCGGCGGCAATGCTTCGCAATTGGAAAATCCGATTTTTACACAGCGTTAGAAAGCGAAGTTAGCTCCAAAAGGTGAAAAAATATGTAAACAAATAATAAATAGGGATGCCAGTGTGATTTATTAAAGCCAACAATCGGAGTTTTTCGAAAACAATCAGTGTTGCAAAAGTTGATACGATCGTACTTTTTTTGATACTATTGGATGGTGGAAAATACGCTGTTACTTCTCTGGCAAATTTGATACCCTCATTTGCTTTTTCTAATTATTATTTTAAATGGTTTAGTTTTGCCTCTTGCCAACTATCTTTTTCTTTTTATGTGCTTTTCTTAATACTTGAGTGTCTTAATATGTAGTAAATGATAAACAGTTTTTAAAAACATGAAATTTAGATAAACTTTAAAAAAAATAGCTTTTTCTCAAATGTAAAAAAATGTAAATACAGTTAAGATAGAAGTGCAATCAGAAGACCCAGATATCATTATGCACGAGATATCTTCTAATTTTTTTACAAGCTCGAAAAAAGGATTGGATCATTTAATTTTTGTTAAAAAATTATAAGAACCTAAAATTGTTTCAAAAAGTCTTTAATAGTAAATTACGTACAGCATTATTCACCATGCAAAAGTTTAAGGGTATTTTTATAAACAGATTTTAAATTAAAAAAAGATTTGAAGTACTGATTTTGTATAAAAATTTCGTTTAAAAAACCTATTTCAAATTAAAAAAAAACTTAATTAGAAAAGTGCAAAAAGGTGGCGTATACGGAAAATATAGCTTTGAGAATATCCTCCATGACATTATTCAATAAGGTTTTAACCATAACTTCGACAAATATTTCATACTTATGTAACTAGGTAATCAGTGGTTGCATTTGCAATATTTTTTAAAGCTTAATATATAAACCTATGGGTAGTTTCCTTCTTAAATGTTTTCTTTGGTATAGCGTATTAAAAAAAGTTGTAAATAAACTTTTTAACTTGATGCTTGATAGCTAAAGGCGGACAAAAAACATATTTTATTGAGATGCGATAAAATAATTTCAGTAAGTCAATGAAGAAATTTTTTCAAGTGGCTAACGTCAGTTTTCCAAATTAAAGGTCAGATTATTAAAATACATTTTTACAATAGCATTGAATGATATTAACGGACTAAAACCAAAATTCAAATTTTTAAAAAATATACATATGTATGTATACAGTTCAGTTTCGATTCACTGTTGAACAAACTAAAAGCACTTAAAATTTCTAAATGCCTTTTTGTATTTATTTTTTCTGGATAAAAGTAAAACAGAGAAAAAAAAAATATTTTGATACTATTGGCGGGAAAACAGTACCCTTAAAACATTTTTTCGATACTCAAATAAAATTCTCATTTTTTATCACTGAAAACAATATTTCGTTGGTTAATTGTTTTAGTTTTTGGCACAAAATTTAATTCATTTTTCTTTTTGTAATATCATTTTCAATTAAAAAAGTTATCATATTTTGGATGTTTTTCTATGTAGTTTTTCGTTTTTAATTTGGAAACAAATTTTTGCTTATTGTGGTAGCACTGTTTTAAACATTGCCGCAATGACTGCCGCTTTTAATTAGGTACGCAACAGTGTTGCAACCTTTTGTGTAACTCATGTGTAATTTAAAACTTTATCGTTATTGAGTACTATTTTTTTTAATCTCAATATAAATGTGATCAAGGTCCTTAATAAGGTCTGTGCTATTCGGCAAACACAAAAAGGCAAAAACAACATACAAACATTTTGTTTGTGTAAAACTTCACCATGATTGTCAAAAACAGCTGACTAAAATACACGGCACTTTTTAAAATCAATCTCGTAGTGTACGGACGTGTCTACGCGAGTGTATATTTGTAATAGGTGATATTTGTAATAAGTTACAAAAAAAAAAAATTGTTAATATACATACCTACAAGACATAAGTGAGAATCGAAAATAAAAACAAACTAAACAAAACAAAAAAACCAAACGGTTAATGAGTAACAGTAATCGTTGTGACAGTGGGCCCAATAGCCGAAATGCTTACATTGTGTTAAGCTCAGCAAGCATTAGCAATGAAAACATTAGAGACCCTGAATATAATAGAAACTATTTAAGTGAAAAACCGAAAACAAATACAAATAATTTAAGTGCAAATGTGCCTAATTTGAATAAATGTACTGAACAAGGGACAAATTTAGCCCAATCTCTGTTTAAAAATTATAAAAAAAAATACCGAGGTGCCATCTTCATCGCGGTCTTCTTTATCAAGTTCTGGTGTCGCACCAACAGCTGCTTAAGGCGCTACGGGCCCAATTTCTGCGTGTGCTCCTAAGATCCAGGTAGGGATGGACAGGTACGTAACAGTTCTTAAAAGGGAAAGAAGCCATAAATCGGCAGAAGCATCTCAACCTGCAAACATTTTAAAAGACGATGAAAGGCCAACCTCATCGCAAAATCGTTTTGCAATTTTGCAAGAGGATAATGAGGCCCCTGTTAGTGAAAAAAAGTCCTTTAAGCCACCTCCCATTTATTTGAGGGAAAAAAACTCAAATGATCTCGTCAAGTTTTTAGTCGGTTTGATTGGGGAAAATAACTTTTATGTTTCAAACGTTAAACGCGGTAACATATTTGAGACAAAAATTCAAGTGAACCATGAAAACGCCTACCGCGCCACGGTTTCGGAGCTCGAAAAACTCAGAAAAAACTTCTATACCTACCAACTCAAGACCGCAAAAGGCCTTCAGGTAGTTATTAAAGGCATTGATTCTAACGTTGACCCAGAAGAGATCAAGACCAGTTTGCTAAGCAAAGGGTTTATGGTTAGGACGGTATCGAATATGAGAAACAGGGAAAAACACCCCCAACCATTATTCCGAGTGGAGCTTGAGCCTGGTGATATCAAATTGAAAAAAAGTGAAACTCACCCCATCTACGATTTAAAATATATTATGCACCGACGAGTCACTGTGGAAGTGCCACATAAGCGATCTGGGCCCGTACAGTGCTTAAACTGCCAGGAATATGGCCACACTAAAACTTATTGTAAGTTGCCTTCTGTTTGTGTTGTGTGTGGGGATCTGCACGATACGACCAAGTGCGACAAGCCAGAAGATGATCCTAGGATAAAGAAATGCAGCAACTGCGGGGGAAACCACACTGCCAACTATAGAGGTTGTCCTGTTTTTAATTCAGTTAAGCGATCAACTAAGCCGAAAATAGTTCCTGCCCCTCCCCAGCCTTTAAATATACCAACTACAAATATGCCTCCATTGGCACAACCAACTACAAATCAAGTTTCTTACGCCGCCGCATTAAAGTCTAACCAGCCTAATTCACGTAAGTCTACCCAGCCTACACCACAACAAGAAGTGCCAACTAGCGAACCAACCGGGCCTAATTTTAGCCGCCTGGAAGCCGTAATTGACAATATGGTCACACAATTTACGCAGATTATGGCGCAAATGGCCAACATGATGCAAGAAATGCAGTCTGCTCTTCTGCAGGCTATGCTTAAGAGACCATGAACTGCCTCAGGGTTTGTTTCTGGAACGCAAACGGCATCCGACAACACAAAAACGAGCTCGAATATTTCTTGATGAACCAAAAAATCGATGTTATGTGTATTTCTGAGACTCATATGACATCTAGAAGCACTTTTAAAATAAGTAGCTATACTTTTTACGATTCAAAGGATCCTAGGGATAGATCATGTGGTGGCTCGGCTATTCTAATCAAATCAAGAATTAAACACCAATGGTTGGGTGGCCTCTCGGAATGTTATATCCAAGCTACGAACGTCTGCATTGATGAATTTTTCCATAACCTTGTTATTTCATCAGTTTACTGTCCACCCAGATTCTCCATAACGAAGGATCAGTACAACAGTTTCTACAAATCATTAGGTCCCCGATTTATAGCTGCTGGAGACTATAACGCTAAGCACACATACTGGGGCTCCCGCCTAATTAGTCCCAGAGGTCGTGTCTTGTATGACTCCGTGTCGGAAATAGGACTTTTCGTTATTTCAACTGGACAACCAACCTATTGGCCAACGGACAATAATAAAATTCCAGACGTAATAGATTTTGGCGTGCCAAAAGGTATATCCCCGGACCTTATTGAGGCTGTAGCCTCCTTGGATTTATCTTCTGACCACTCACCCACAATAATTACTATTTGCAGTCGTCACCAAATAGCAGCTAGTGATTTTTCTTATCTAAAAAAATAAATTAGTTAAAATATAAAAAATATATTAGTGCCCACTGTTCGGAAAACCAACCGCTAAAAACTCCCGGAGACATAGACGATAGTCTGAGAGTTCTAAATGAAAACATTAAAAAAGCCGCTGAACATGCGTCTTCTACCTATCGTCAGGTCAGGTACGGCAAAATTTTTTCTGACGATGTGGGAAAACTTTTATCTGAAAAAAGGAGAGTCCGAAGAGAATGGCAAAAGAACAGATCGCCCCAACTTAAATCTAAGCTGAAAGAATGTACTAACAAATTAAAAAGCTTGCTGGAGGTTCACAAAATAGCTTCACTTAAAGAGTACCTCGACTCCTCAGACAAATTATTCCCTATGGCGATCAGCCAGACGTCTTAAAAGACCCGTTATCGCAAAACCACCACTGCGTAATCTGAGAGGATCCTGGGCTAGAAATGACGAAGAAAAATGTGATCTGTTCGCAAACCATTTCAAAAACGTGTTCACTCCCAATACTTGCACAGACGTGAGGGAATTACCACCAGTTGTTGCTAGACGTCCTTTAGAAATACGTTTCCGATTTACAGATGTTGTAGAGGCTATTGCTAACCTAAATGGTAAAAAAGCTCCTGGCGTTGATAATATAAGCAACAAAATGCTCTTAGAGCTACCTTTTACGGCAAAAAAAATAATTCTTTTTATTTTTAACGCAATAATTCGGCTTGAACATTTCCCGCCTATATGGAAAATTGCCTTAGTAAAGATGATTCCTAAGCCTGACAAAGATCCTTCAAAGGTAGAGTCTTATAGGCCTATAAGTTTGTTACCCACAATGTCAAAATTGTTCGAAAAATTGCTTAAGAACAAGCTGACTCCGATCCTGAATGAAAACAACTGCATCCCAGATCACCAATTTGGCTTTAGAAGTCAACATAGCACAATAGAACAAACTCATAGACTGGTGCAGGTTATAAGAAAAACCTTTGAGGAAAAGAAGTACTTCTCCGCGCTTTTCATTGATGTCTCTCAAGCTTTCGATAAAGTATGGCACGAAAGCCTGTTAAACAAACTAAAGATACACCTTCCAGCTAATATTTCCAACCTTTTAGAAAAATACATAACCGGTCGACAATTTATGATCAAAGAGGGAAACCAAATAAGTTCTTCTCAAACAATAGAGGCTGGTGTACCTCAAGGGAGTATACTAGGTCCAGTTCTGTACTTGCTTTACACAGCAGATATGCCAACCAATAGTTTTACACACACGTCAACATTTGCTGATGATACTGCTTTTCTTAGTATTCATAAAGACCCTAAAGAGGCTTCAAACCAATTGCAGCAACACGTAACCCAAGTTGAAAAATGGGCAAAGTTATGGGGAATAAAAATAAATGAACAAAAATGTACCCACGTAACTTTTACTTTACGCAAAGAAACGTGCTCTCCAATTCTTATTAACAACCATATGGTGCCTCAACGAACCGAGACAAAATATCTTGGTATTCACCTAGACCGCCGCCTCACATGAAAGCCTCATATAGATGCGAAGTTGACGCAAATGAAACTTAAAGCTACACAAATTCATTGGCTAATCGGCAGAAACTCTGTGCTTCGTCTTGATTGTAAACTTCTACTCTACAAATCGATTTTGAAACCAATTTGGTGCTACGGTATACAATTATGGGGCACTGCTTCCGCATCCAACATAGAAAAAATTCAACGCAGGCAAAACAAAATCCTAAGAATGATAACTGGTGCTCCTTGGTATGTTAAAAACAGCAACATACACAAGGATCTACAAGTTCCACTAGTTAAATGCGAAATCCTGAACTATGTGGACAAGTATTTAAATAAGCTGGAAGCTCACCCTAATCCGCTCGCCCGAAACATCCTGCAACATAGTGGGCACACCCGCCTGAAAAGGAGGGATACTATTGCGCTTATATGAAGCTTGATAATTAATATGAGAACTTAAATTCTAGTCTGGCACTGGCTGGACTTATATTAACTACCTAGTTTTAAGATTTGAACACTTATTGTTAGTTCGCCACAGGCGAAGATTCAATAATAAATATATGAAAAAAAAAAAAAACTTTTTAAAATAAACAAATATAGAAAAACAGCTATGGCGCCTTATATACATATGTATGTAAAAAATTTTTGACACTCAAGGTAAGTAAACAGAAAGGATCACAAAATGATTAGCTGGGCTAGTAACACTGTGCTACACCAAAATTATTCAGGGGTTCTCATGTACCAAATCTGTTTTGCTGGAGTCCATAGAAAACAAAGGTACCTTTAGTTTTTCTAGGTCACTTCGTGAAGTGATTTTATAACGGTAAATGTAGTGAAAACCCGGTTTTCTTGGAATTTCAACTTTAAAAAGTCATAGCTTGTTTGTTTCAAGGCGGATTTCACGAACTTTTCTTGTTATTTAAAATACCTGATTACATTTTTTGGAAAATTTTTTGAAAATCAGTTGATAAATGGCTAAACTAATATGGTTTAAATATAAAAAAACGAAATTTTTCACAAACTTTTACTTTTCTGAGGCTCTAGAATCTTTATTAGATACCAAGTATTATAAATATTTATTATTATAAAGAAGAACGCCAAATAGTTTTCCAAAATACGTAAATAAATGCGGATAAAAAACAAATGAGTTATGCTATGCTATGAGTTTTGACATTTATGCTTGTTTCTTGTAATTGACTACCTGGGCAGATGAGGCCTATCAAATTTCCCATAATACCGTGTGGGTTTTTTGATATTTCTCCGCATACTTAATTATCTATTAGCAGTTTTGTTTCTTTCCCTCTTAATGAATATATATAGCTGTTTCTAACTTATTGCATTGACCCGTCAAGAGCTCACAATCTGTTGTACTTAAGTTTTGAATTTTTGCAATTTAGAGTAGTCTTATTTTTTACACTGAAATCGAAGGATTATTGCTTAACATAGAGACATAAAGATCGAAATAAAATATCAAATAAAAATGTGTGATAAAAGCAACAACTTTTGTTTTATATGTGGATTGTGCGTGGATAAACGACATTATTTAGATGTGTCGGTAAATAAACATGTTATCCCACTTAACGAAGAGTATTTTAGTCGTTGCTTAGTACAAGGGAAATGGTATATACCATCGGTGTGCTGTTCATCTAGTTACGCAACGCTTAGATCCTGGAAAAACGATATACATGGTTATTTTGCATTGCCATTTCTAAACCCGGCAATACGTGTACATAGAGAAAATAATTTTTATTTCTATGTTAACTTCTTTAGCTAGTAGGGCCTAATTTTTTGTGTGAAAATAAAAACTTGTTTTATTACAATTTTGCCAACGTTTCGTCGATTTTTTGTGACATCTTAAGGGCTTTGTCTATTTTATTAAAAACAATTAATTAAAATTATAAACATATAACATGCGCACATATATACAGCTTACAAAACAGTAATTATTTTATCACATTAGCTTAACAATTAACAAAATATTTAAACAAAATTATTTCAGCTCTATAACAATTATTAATGTTGTCAGTGCCCTCTTTTAAGTTCATCGTCTGTTTTATTTTACGTTGTATGTGTAAGCTCTCTTTGATGTATCTTTTTTTCTCTGTATTCTTTTTGTCGATTATTTTAACTTCTTCAAATTAAGCTGTGTAACATGTCTTCAGTATATGTTGTGCCAGTGCTGCTAATTCTTTGCCCTTCGATATGTCTGCTTTGTGTTCATTTATTCTTGTATTTAATGTTCTTTTTGTTCTTCCTATATAAATAAGATCACAGTTTTCTTTATCGTTCCCGCTACATTTGATTTCATACAAAATGTTGTTGTTTGTGTATTGAATCTTTGATTTTTGAAAATACTGTGTTTGTTGTTGCGTTTGTCTTATAGGCAAAATGTATGTTTTCTTGTGTTGTAGTTTTTTTGAATGGTGTTGTACGGTACGGTACACTGTAAAATTTTTTGTTTAAATTTTAGTTGCTGTTTTCAATGTTGGGTTATAGTTTTTATTTAAGCCGTTCTTTGTGTCTAATATAAGCTCGTCAATTATTATTATTATTGTTTTTTTTTTGGGAAACTATTTTCTCGCAATACGGTGTAAATGTTCTTCTCATTTTGATTATTAAATTGTGTACCGCTTATTTGAAAGACTCTTTCAATAAAGTTTTTGGCTGTATTTATTATTTGACTTTTTAATTGAATCGTAAAAAAATTCATTAAACTTCCCGAGGCCATTGGTTTTGAATGCCAGTCAAAAGTAATTTCATCCCCCTGTCTTTCCAGTTGTGTTTTGAGGTATGTGATTTCCTCATCGTGCTCAATCTCTATCTTGAATTTTATTTTTGGGTGGTATTTGTTGAGGGTTTTTAGGATTTCATCCTGGTCGTCAAATTTTATTATAGCTATTATGTCATCTACATATTTGTCTTTATATTTTATTTGTATGTTCTTTACCTTTAATTCTCTGACTGCATCGTCAAGAAGATCGTCTGGTACTTTGTCTGCTATAGTAGGAGACAGCGGGTTTCCCATTGGCATCCCAAACACTTGTTGATAAATGTTTTTGTCATATATGAAACAGTTATTGTCGGTAAGGCAGAATTTTAAAATTTTAAAGAATTTAATCTTCGGCATTTTTGTGGTTTCTTTTATCATGTCCCAATTTCTCATGGTGTTGCGAATCGCTGTGTAAACAGGAATGTTCGTAAACAATGAAATGACGTCAAAAGACACAATTATTTCGTTCGCATCTAGTTTTATATTTCCTAGTTGGTTTATAAAGTCTATAGAATTTTTTATATTATATTTTGTTGATACTATCCTCTTCAGAATTTGTCCGATATGTTTTAACAGATTGTAGCAAGATACTTTTTTGGACGATATTATAGGTCTGAGAGGTGTTCCAGCCTTGTGGATCTTCGGTAAGCTGTATATTCTAAGTGTTGTTGGAGCTGGATAACTGAGCTGTTGTTTTTGCGACAACTCTAATTTTCCACATTTGTACAAGTCCACAACGATGTTGTTGTTGGTTCTTTGTAATTTTGTCGTTGGGTCTGTTCTTAAAACTTTGAACGTATTTTTGTTATCCAGTAGTGCTTTCATTTTCCTTTCGTAAGTATCCCTGTACAATGCTGTCTTATTACCTTTATCAGCTTGAATAATAACTATTTCACTGTGTCTATTTAGAAATTGTTTTTTTTTCTCAAAGGCCGTCAATAAGTATTTTTCCCTCGGTGTATTCCTGATTTTCTTTTAAATGTCACAATTTTGTTGGCTAGCTTTGATCGAGCTATATCCTTTTCTTCGTCTGTGTTTTTATTTATATCTCGCTTCCGTGATTATATTAATTGGCGAAAAATTGCGTGCGTTTACTGGTAAAGCAAACATTTTACCTAACGATAAAATCCATTTGCACTCTACTGGAATGTTTACGTCAGTTTGGTTTTCGAACCAGCGATCATTAAATGTAAGCCCTAATGATTTAAAATGGTTTTCTTTCAGTGTAGTTATTTAAATGTTATGCGTTTCTTCAATTTTCTTTCTTATGTGTTTAATTCTCTTCATTTGTTTGTCTACAAAGCATCATACTCTGTTGTTGTCAGCATGTTTTTCATCCCAGTTTTAAGATGAAAAATTTGTCTTCTTTTAATTTTATTATTTGTGATAGTCTGTGAAATTTCTAAATTCAATACCTTCGTGTGAAAGTTTTGTAATATTTTATTTATTTGTCCCTTAATTGCTATTTCTGTTTAACTAACATAAGAGAATTCCATTTTAAAATAAGAAAACAAATTAAATACGCAAATGTTGGTAATGTTGTTAAGACTGTATTACATAAAAACAACGACGCTGTTTCAAAAGTGACTGCGAGAATATCAACACATTTGACTGAGTTTGAATCATCTCCAGTCCATTTTGAAAGCACTGCATCAGAATTTTTTCTATCTGAGGGAGAGTTAAATAAACAACATTTTATTTCAAGAGAGGAATTTCATGATCTTGTTCGTGATTTAGGATTGTCCAGAAGAAAAACAGAAATTTTAGGTTCAAGATTGAAGCAGTGGAACATTTTACAAGAAAATGTAAACATCACATTCCGTAGGACCGAGGAAACTAGCTTGTTTGGATCACTATTTAGCGAAAGCAATGAAAATAGTAATTTAGCTTACTGCAATGATGTAAACACATTGTTTGAGGAACTTAAATATAATCATGTTTCACAAGATTGACCGTTTTTCATCGATGGTTCAGCAAAAAGTAATATAAACAAGTAAGAGCCCTATATTCGGCTGTACCGAATCTTATATACCCTTCACATTGGCCTTTCGAAATCCCAAACTTTTTTATTTTTATCCATTTTTATTTTATTTATGAAATATTTATAATTTTTAAATAGGGGTCATTTTAACGCTCCACTGGTTACTACGGGGAAGTTGTACAGGTTTTATGGTAATTTTTTTTAAATTTTGTATGGCAACCCCCTAAGGACGTGGAGATATGGGGTAAGTATATTCAAGGAATATGTTTGGGAAAAGAAACTAATTGGGGTCGGACGTACACTTATTTGCTCTAAGGCCGACTCTGAGGAAGTTGTGGTAATTTGCATATCATTTTTGTAAATTTTGTATGGCAAACCCCTTAGGGCGTGCAGATAGGGGGTAAGTATGTTCTAGGAACATATTTGGGGGAAGAAACTAATTGGTGTCGGTCCTACACTTTATTGCTATAAGGCCAACTCTGAAGAAGTTGTGGGCATTTTCATATAGTTTTTGTAGTTTTGTATGGCAACCCCCTTAGGGTATGGAGATAGGGGGTTAGTATGTTCTAGGAATAAGTTTGGGAAAAGAAACTAGTGGGGGTCGGCCGTACACTTTATTGCTCTAAGGCCGACTCTGAAGAAGTTGTGGGCATTTTCATATCATTTTTGTAAATTTTGTATGGCAACCCCCTTAGGGTGTGGAGATAGGGGGTAAGTATACTCTATGAATATGTTTGGGAGGAAAAACAAATGGGAGTTTGTTGCACGAAATTTTCATCTTTTACCAATGTCCGTATATGTGGGCCAATAAAGATACCTGTTGAGCATTATGAATTAGTTTCATTGATCATACGTTTTATATATTACATTTTTTACCTTCTTTTAATTAGTTAGTTAGTTATTTGTGGAAAAACGTGTTCAATATATTTGTATGTTGGTCCATTTTTGTCAAGGGCTTTCACACATTGTTTAATCATTCTAAACTTTATGTGCAATGGTGGTAAAAAAATATCTGCTGGATTGACTAAGTGGATATTTATGCTATTATCTTCACCAACAACAACTGTTGTACGCAATCCAAAAGTACTGCTTTCAAGCCTTAAAACAATATACATAAATATAATGAAAATGTAAAAGTAAAAATAGTTTTTATACCCTTCTCATAAGTGATAAGCGTATATATAACTTTGTCATTCCGTTTGTAATTTCTTTATTATCAATTTGGGACCCATAAAGTATATATATTCTGGATCTTTAAAGATAGGGAAGCGATGTCCGTCTGTCTGTCCGTGTTATGGTTGAAATCAACTATCTGAAGGCTCCCGATGTGGCATACACAAGTAAGTGGTATCAAACTATCAGAAATAGTCGCGAGAAAATCGGTATTTAATTTAGCAAAATCGCCCGATAAATGACCGAGATATAAGCAAAAAACCAAGACTACCTCCTTTTTTTAGTCCAAAACAACATTAAAGAAGATACTTATGTATGTAATAATAAAAAAACAACCAAAAAACAAAAAAAAAAAAAGAAAAAACAGAATCAGTCATGTTGATATTATTGAACCACAACCAAAACTAAAATTTTATTAGTATTAGTATTCATACATATAACGGTTGTCATACAAAGCTTAATTTAAAAATTTTTTTAAATCGCTCCTACGGCTCCCAGGGTTCTCCTTCAAAGGTTAAATTCTCTAGTGGCAGCAAACAGCAAAAATTCGATCTTTGCTTTTTAACAAGAGGAGCCAGTTATGATCTGGTTGTTAAACAAAACACACAGTGAAAAGCATCTTAATATTTTTTTAATTTATATTGTGGTAGACCATTTTTTTATTATTAATTAATTAATTTAATTATTATTTTCAAAAAAAGCGGTCGTGTTAAAGAAGTGCTCGTCAAAATAATAAGAGAAATATATAAAAACACAAATATAAAATTTAATAAATATAGAGACAACCGCTAGTGAAAGATTGATTTAAAACACTAAAGTTTTTTTACCTTAAATCAACAAATATTATTAAAGAAAACTTATCTTCAAAAACATTAAGTGCAAGTGTACTTAAAACTCTTTTAAAAACCATAAACACACAATCTGCTTATATCTCTGCATAAAGAAGAATAAATGCAACAAAAATACCGATAATTAAAATAAAATTTGGGTTGATGTTTTGGAGTTAACATGAAAAAAATAAACAAATATGCATAAATTTGACTTTGGTGATGATAATAATAAATTGTAAAAGTAACGAATGGAATCTCCCGCGCTTAAACGACCAACAACAAGGTCTCTTAAAAACCATTTACTCTCTCCTGCACTTAAACCACAAAAAATCGATGATGGGTCTATCACGTTTAAATCACTCATATATGAAATGAAGAGTATGGAGGCAAGAATGCAACTACATGTTGAACAATTGTTTAACCGCATAAGTAATGAACTAACTGCAATCGAAACAAAACTCTTGGATAAAATTGAAAGTGAAATAAAACTTATCCAAGAAAGAGCTAATGATATTGAAGATCGCATATCGTCGATTGAGAGTGATATGTGTATTGTTGATAAGCTTAAGACAGAAATAGATTGTATGAAAAGTGATATTAAAAGTTTAAAAACAAAAGCAAAAGAAAATACAGTACAGGACGCACAGTGCTTTGATCCCATATAGTGATGGGACAAAAATAGAAGGAGTGGTCCTAGAGATTTGAAATTTGGTACAGTAGTATTAAATACTTAAATTAAGAAAAATTCAATTTTTTGAAAAAATCGGGCAAAGGACACGCCTACTGCCCATATATAGAAAGGACGAAATTTTCAATTTTGACTACATAATTGCACAGAAAGTTACAATAGTCCGTAGATTATTTACATCCCGTGCTAGTAACTTGTGTGATAATTTTTATTGGGATTGACGCAAGGACTCTAGGTCTTGCCATATATCCTTTTTAGCAAAAATGATAACGTGTATAGGCTTACTTTACCAAAGAAATTGACTTGTGCAGACCTTTGGTACACTAGTATAAAATACTTAAATTAAGAAAAATTAAATTTTTTGAAAAAATCGGGCAAAGGACACGCCTACTACCCATATATAGAAAGGACGAAATTTTCAATTTTGACTACATAACTGCACAGAAAGTTACAATAGTCCGTAGATTATTTACATCCCGTGCTAGTAACTTGTGCGATAATTTTTATTGGGATTGACGCAAGGACTCTAGGTCCTGCCATATATCCTTTTTTGCAAAAATGCTAAGACTGTTACAAAGGTTAGCCGATTCTCATTAAATTGGGTGGTATGGTTATTATTATGTGTCAAACAAATGTTAGTGCCAAATTACATTAAAATTGATTTATAAAAATAGAAAATAAAAATTAAATTGGCTAAAAATCTTCTACATTATGATTTTGACGACAACGTGAAAGTACAAAATGACAATCTTTCTAAATTAAATTTAATTTAAAATACGTATAAGTGCGTTTTTTAATAATAATTTTTTTTTAATAAATTATATATGTATATTTTATTTTACAATAAATCTTCTTCAGTATTAGAATCTTCCCAAAAAAATATTGCCGCTCTATGAAACATTTGTCTCGTCGTCTTCAACTGGCTCATTAGCATTTTCTCTTAAGTATATATATATCAATTTCTGCAAATAATGGATTTTTTTTGGTCTTTGGATTCCTTTTTGAAGTCAAAAACGGATCTAAAGATAGTATTAAATCTTTATGAGTGTATTTTCGTGACGTTTTCCTCGTATGGGGCAGTCTTGCTTTTCTCACGATTTTGTGGTTGGCTTCCAATTCTTCTTCAGACAAGCACCCTGAAATTCATTTTCAGATACCACAATAGACGGAATAAATTTTTTTTCTTAGTTTGTAATGCATACAGAGACGGAAAACAATTTGGGTGTATTTCATTTATTGTATTACGTAGCACACTATATTTTCTTTCGGTCAAATCTAAATTCATATATAGCGCCAAAGCTTTTGTTGCTGGTAAGCATTTTGAATTCGACATAAGGCTTTGCAAAACAGAATGAGATTCCCGTTTTAAATTTTCCACTGCAAAATGTAGTTCCTCAAGGGAACATTTTATTACTAACTCTGAGAGTCAAATCTAGCGATTTTCAATTGCTGTATTAGTTTGTTGTGATGCAAAGTTTTATAAGATTTATGAAAAACATTCAATTTTTGTCATATTTTGATCTAGTTTTTGTTATAAGTAGTCACAACAGACCTGGAAAAAACAAATTTTTTGGCAGTTCATAGCTAACATTTTAAAAATTTAGCTAACTTCTAGCGATTTTTTATACTAACTTATCTATATTTTTGGGGAAAAAAAGTTAGCAGCAGTGGTGGGAGGTAAACAATGAAACACCAACGTCAATCTGTTAATTTAGCAGCATCTTGAGCGTCAAAAAGAGGCAAACACAATTTTATACTTATTTTTTTAATTTATCTCGTTAATTATTATAATCTTATGGTATCAATTTGGTTTTATATGTTATTATATTGTAAGTTTTTTTATAGTTTTAGCTCCAGAAAACTGTCGAAATTTAAGAAAAAATCACGAAAATAGCCATTTTTAAAAAAAAATTTTTTTTAAAGTTCCGGTTAAATTTTTAAAATTTTTTTTCTTGTAGTTATTAGAAGACAGTATGAATTTTTGAAAACAGAAAAAAACCCATAGACCATATTTTTCTTTTTTTTTTAATTTTCCATCAAAGTTAAAAAATTTTTGGAGCATAAGTGAATAATAAGCATTTTTCAAAGCAACAAAAACTATGTATAGCAAAATAATATAATGAAAATTTTTGCACAGTTGGTTTCGAATATAGTTAGCTATTACAAGAAACAATTTGAATTTCCTAGTTCAAAAAATTAAATTTTTACAGTAATTTTTTTAAAACAATAAAAAACCTAGGTAAATTTGGGGTTTTAGTGTCATTTTATAGCGTAAAATACATAGAAACGCAAAAATTTTACTATTTTTCGGTTTTTTTATTAAACAATATTAATTTAAATTAATATTTTTTAGTATTTGTAGTTTGTTTTCTTTTAAACCTTAGAAAACTGTCGAAATTTGAGAAAAAATCACGAAAATAGGCATTTAAAAAAAAAATTTTTTTTAAAGTTCCGGTTAAATTTTTAAAATTTTTTTTCTTGTAGTTATTAGAAAACAGTATAAATTTTTGAAAACAGAAAAAAACCCATAGACCATATTTTTCTTTTTTTTTTTAATTTTCCATCAAAGTTAAAAAATTTTTAGAGCTTAAGTGAATAATAAGCATTTTTCAAAGCAATAAGAAATACTTATAAAAAAAGAAATCACAAAAAATTTTTTTGACAGTTAGTTGGAAATATAGTTATTTACTACAGAAAAAAATTTCAATCTCATAGTCCAAAAAATAATTTTTTTACAACTGTTTTCCTGAAGCATGTAAGACGCGGGTATTTGTTTAGCCATTTTTACTTCAAATTCTTTGACTTTGGCGCCCCCTAGCGCCACCAAAAAGAGCTAAATCGAAAAAATTCTTTAAAATTTATTTAAAAATTATTGTTATCTGTCGACCTATATATTTTTATCTACAATATAAAACATTTTTTTTTATTGTATTTTTGTCTATGGGACACAGCACTGTGGGACGTTTCAACAGATGCAGTAATATTTGGTTTCGATTTTGAAATTTCTGAAAACTTAAAAAGTAAATTAAACCAAGTCTGTAGACACATCGATTATCTCTCTCCTTAAATACGCGACATATTTCGAGTGCGGTCCAAAAATTTATCATCGAGAAACAATATTGTTATAATAAAATTCTACACACCTTTTAATAGAAACCGTACTCTAAAAGCGTTTTCCGACTATCGAAGACAGAATAAATGTGACGTTTCTCTGCGAGCAGCAGGTTTTGAAAGTGATAGGTTTTTTCGTATACATAAAGGTTTGATATCTGAGAACAGAAAACTTCTTCAGCTAGCTGTTAAGGAAAGGCGCATGGGAAAATTGTATGGAGCTTTCTCGGATAGAGGTCAGGTGTATGTTCGAACAACTAAAGGTTCTGAAGCTGTACATATTAAAAGTATAACCCAATTAAAGGATTTGATAAATTAAATATAATAAAAAGAAATATATATATGGTGGTGCTGCTGAAAATCAATCTGCAGTATTAAATGTTTTGTGTAAACAAAATTCTGGCCTTCATATTGTGCATTTTAGTTCAAGGAGCTTAAATGGGTTCAAACTTGACCATGTTCGACAAATTTTTAGGAACTGAATGGTTGATATTATATGTGTGACTGAAACTTGGTTTGTGAAGAACGTATCTGAAATGCATTATGGGATAAATGGTTACAAAATGTTTCATATTTGTCGAGACGATCGAAATGGCGGGGGTGTTGCAATTTACAGTAAGAATTCTTTGAAAACTAGACTCGTTGATGCAACAATAGAATCAAATATCGAATTTGTTAATATTGAAGTATTTGATAGTTTAAATAAGATTCTTGTTTGCTGTGTCTACAATCCTAATAGATCATTTAGTGTTGAGCCATTTTTTGATCAGCTGAAACGGTATGCCATTACCTATGACTCTTATTTTATATGTGGTGATTTTAACATAAGCTTGCTAAATAATGATAGGTTGAGTGTCAATTTTTTAGATGAAGCTAGTTCTGTTGGCTTGGAAATTATAAATCAACAGTTGCCAACTCGGTTTTCTTCCAATACTGCACCATGCTTACTAGATTTTATTCTGATTTCTGATATGGACTTACTGCTGTTATACGACCAAATATCTTTTATTTCTGATCATGATTCTTTTTTTGCTCAGTAAACGTTAATCTTAGTAAAGTTGATGCTTCGCGTGTTATATCCTATAGAGATTTTAATGAAATAAACTATGCAATGCTATATTCCGAACTTTCGCTTGTCGACTGGAGAGAGTGTTGGTATCAACCGAGTGTTGAAAGTAAACTTGATACTTTACTTTCGAAGCTTAACTGTATTTTTGAGAGGCATGTTCCGCTTCGTAGTTTTTATGTAAGAAACAACTCCTGTCCCTGGTATAATCAAGAAGTAAAACAGGCTTTCAAGGAACGTAACAGATTATATAATATTTGGAAACGCAACCCGACATTTTTTAATAGAACTGCCTATACCAGAGCTACTTTTTTTAGTTAGGCAGGTGAAAAAAAGCTATTTTAAACGGAAACTAGATTTAAATATGCCAGAAAAACAGCTTTGGAAAAATGTAAAAATGCTAGGAGTTCAATCTAGTAATTTAAATACATGAAATTAATTCTTTTTTTTTTGTGAAAGTACTATTGTTTCCAGTAATAATTATAGACTACAGTGTGAAGGCACTACCAACTGCACTTTTGCTTTTTCTGTCATTTCTAAAAGCGATGCTATTAGCGCCATTATTTAAAAAGAAGCTTGTTGTTCAACTTATACTACCACTAATAACGTACTCTGCAGAGGTTTTTAGTAAGATCGATTCGAACTCGCTACAAGTAGCTTTTAACAACGCAACGCGATATGTTTATGGCATTTGCCGTTTCGATAGTATATCTTCTTGGCGAAAAATGTTACTGGGATGTGATCTAGAAGACTATTTATCTATAAGGAACCTGTTGTTTTTGCATCGAGTATTGTATAGAAAAGCGAAATCCTATTTGTATGATAAAATTAGTTTTGGTACTTCCACCCG
This sequence comes from Melanophora roralis, assembly GCA_963583895.1. NCBI lineage: Eukaryota > Metazoa > Arthropoda > Insecta > Diptera > Rhinophoridae > Melanophora > Melanophora roralis. Next base: position 53,020,072 of record OY757188.1, read on the forward strand.
TTGCATGACTCTTCTGTCAGCTAGACACTTACACCTTAACACATCCAGATTTTTTTCATACACGCCATTAAATTATGGAACTTTTTGGCCCCACACTTAAACTAATGCAGAAAGATACCTGTTTTGCTAAGGCTCTTTTCAATCTCTTTTCAGGCAGCTATTGATTTACATTTACTCCTTCTTATATTTTTTATTTTAAACTTCACTTTAATTTTTTTTAGTAAAATTTTGTTCTCCTTCTCCTAATATTTAACGATTTAAAACAAATTTTTCAATAACTAACTTGAGGTCAATCTTCAAAAATGATATTCGAATTTTATTATATTAATTTGCTTTTTGTTTTATTATATTAACTGCTATATTATTTTCTTAATTTTATTTGATGTATAAGAAAACAAATCTTGCCCATAATTTTTTGAGCCATAAAAAAATTTATTTTTTGTGTTCTAATTTTTAAATAAATAAATAAATAAAAACAAATGAAACCTGCAGAAAACAATGCATGGGATGGCTCTGTCTCAGTGTACGAACATTTTCTTGGAAACAAAACAAGATGAAAACAATGAGCAGATAGTAAACAATATGCTATCTGCCTACCATGCGATGGGTTGCAGAATGTCAATAAAACTACACCATCTGCATGCTCATTTGTAAAGGTTTCCATCAAATTTAGGACAGATGAGTGATGAGCAAGGTGAACGATTCCACCAGGAAATGCTTAGAATTGAACAGCGTTATATAAGAAGAAGTAAATTTAGCATGCTTTCTAACTACTGCTAGTCTTTAAAGCGCGATACTGACAGCGAAGCTTATAAAAAGCGTAGAACACAAAATCATTTCTATATAGAAAAGAAATAAAGTCAAAACACATAACATAGCATAACTCATTTGTTTTTTATTCGATTTTTATGTAGTTACGCATTTTGGAAAACAGATACATATATATAGTATTTGGTATCCCATTAGCAACTTAGAACCTGAGGAAGTAAAAAATTTGATTTTTTTTTACATTCAAACCATATTAATTTAGCCACTTATTAACTGATTCAAGAAAACCGGATTTTCGTCACATTTACCGTTATAAAATCACTTAACGAAGTGACCTTAAAAAACTAAAGGTACTTTCACTTTCTATGGACTCCAGCAAAACAGAGTTGGTAAATAAGAACCCGTGAGTAATTTTTTCTCAAGTTTTTATCACGTAATGTTTTTTACTTTTTTTTAAGTTTAAATAACTATAAAAAAAAGTATGAACTTTTTATTTTATTTTTAACTGTTATTTTAATGAACCACCGCTGCGTAAAATGAAAGGATCCTGGACTAGAAATTATGAAAAAAATGCGATCCGCTCGCAAGTCATTTAAGGATCGTGTTTACACCCAATATATGCACTGACGAGAAGGGATTACCACCGTTTGTTAGTGGGTGCCCTGAGGAAATTTGTTTTCATCTTTTGGATGTCGTAGAGGCAATTGCTAGCTTAAATGCAAAAAAAGCTCCTGGAATAAGCAACAAAGTGCTTTTAGAACTGCCTTGTACAGCGAAAAGAGTAGTTCTTTTAGTTTTTAACGCCATCAGTATGGAAAATTTCCTTGGTAAAGATGATTGCTAGGGAAAGATCCTTCAAAGTTGGAGTTCTACAGGCCTAAAAGTTCGTTACCAACTATGTTCGAGTTGTTTGAGAAATTGCGTAAAAACAAACTGGCCCCGATCTTTAATGCAAATAACTGCATTTCAAATCACCAGTTTGGCTTTCAAAGTCAACATAGCACCATCGAACAAACTCACAGATTGGTACAGGTTAAAAAAAAACCTTTGAGGAAAAGTAGTACTGCTTTGCGCTTTTTATTGATGTCTCTTAAGCCTTTGATAAAGTTTGGCATGAAGGCCTGTTGAACAAGCTAAAGCTGAACTTACTGATGAATATCTTAAACCTTTTGAATAATTACATAGCTGGCCGACACACATAGGGGTATTTTGCCATTCTAGCCGGACATTACTTTTTATTTTTTACAATAAAGCTTCCTTAAAATTACTGAGTGCTCCTTGATTGATGAAACTTGGCAGAAACATGTATTGTAGCCATAGGCATTCAAGAATTAAAAAATTGTAAAATTCGAACCAAGGGGGGAAAAGTTCCCCTTAGAAGAACTAACACCACCTCAGAAAAATTTTAATTTTTTTTAAGTTTTCAATACTATTGTTATGCAAATGCAACTTTAAACGTAAGCAAAAGCTTAAAAAAACCTACACTTGGACAGTATCGTCCTCTCCCCTTTCGTGAACGGCGGCATAAAGTAAAATTTACTAAAATAATGTATATAATAAAAATAATGTAAAACTTACGCCCAAATACTATAAAAGTAAAATTTTTAAACTTTTTTGGGGAGTGGCAAAAAATGCCCCCAAATCCCACCCCCCGAATCGGCCCTGCCCAAAAAAATTTTTTTTATATAGTTTGCTAATTTTCACAACAAATTTACTTTTAAGCTTGTTTATCACATTTTTTGTAATTTAATGTATTGAATTTATCTGAAAATAAGTAATTTATATATAACAATAACTTATTTACAGAAGTTTTTTTTTTTTTTTTTCATATATTTATTATTGAATCTTCGCCTGTGGCGAACTAACAATAAGTGTTCAAATCTTAAAACTAGGTAGTTAATATAAGTCCAGCCAGTGCCAGACTAAAATTTAAGTTCTCATATTAATTATCAAGCTTCATATAAGCGCAATAGTATCCCTCCTTTTCAGGCGGGTGTGCCCACTATGTTGCAGGATGTTTCGGGCGAGCGGATTAGGGTGAGCTTCCAGCTTATTTAAATACTTGTCCACATAGTTCAGGATTTCGCATTTAACTAGTGGAACTTGTAGATCCTTGTGGATTTTGCTGTTTTTAACATACCAAGGAGCACCAGTTATCATTCTTAGGATTTTGTTTTGCCTGCGTTGAATTTTTTCTATGTTGGATGCGGAAGAAGTGCCCCATAATTGTATACCGTAGCACCAAATTGGTTTTAAAATCGATTTGTAGAGTAGAAGTTTACAATCAAGACGAAGCACAGAGTTTCTGCCGATTAGCCAATGAATTTGTGTAGCTTTAAGTTTCATTTGCGTCAACTTCGCATCTATATGAGGCTTCCATGTGAGGCGGCGGTCTAGGTGAATACCAAGATATTTTGTCTCGGTTCGTTGAGGCACCATATGGTTGTTAATAAGAATTGGAGAGCACGTTTCTTTGCGTAAAGTAAAAGTTACGTGGGTACATTTTTGTTCATTTATTTTTATTCCCCATAACTTTGCCCATTTTTCAACTTGGGTTACGTGTTGCTGCAATTGGTTTGAAGCCTCTTTAGGGTCTTTATGAATACTAAGAAAAGCAGTATCATCAGCAAATGTCGACGTGTGTGTAAAACTATTGGTTGGCATATCTGCTGTGTAGAGCAAGTACAGAACTGGACCTAGTATACTTCCTTGAGGTACACCAGCCCCTATTGTTTGAGAAGAACTTATTTGGTTTCCCTCTTTGATCATAAATTGTCGACCGGTTATGTATTTTTCTAAAAGGTTGAAAATATTAGCTGGAAGGTGTATCTTTAGTTTGTTTAACAGGCCTTCGTGCCATACTTTATCGAAAGCTTGAGAGACATCAAAGAAAAGCGCGGAGCAGTACTTCTTTTCCTCAAAGGTTTTTCTTATAACCTGCACCAGTCTGTGAGTTTGTTCGGTTGTGCTATGTTGACTTCTAAAGCCAAATTGGTGATCTGGGATGCAGTTGTTTTCATTCAGGATCGGAGTCAGCTTGTTCTTAAGCAATTTTTCTAACAATTTTGACATTGTGGGTAACAAACTTATAGGCCTATTAGACTCTACCTTTGAAGGATCTTTGTCAGGCTTAGGATTCATCTTTACTAAGGCAATTTTCCATATAGGCGGGAAATGTTCAAGCCGAATTATTGCGTTAAAAATAAAAAGAATTATTTTTTTTGCCGTAAAAGGTAGCTCTAAGAGCATTTTGTTGCTTATATTATCAACGCCAGGAGCTTTTTTACCATTTAGGTTAGCAATAGCCTCTACAACATCTGTAAATCGGAAACGTATTTCTAAAGGACGTCTAGCAACAACTGGTGGTAATTCCCTCACGTCTGTGCAAGTATTGGGAGTGAACACGTTTTTGAAATGGTTTGCGAACAGATCACATTTTTCTTCGTCATTTCTAGCCCAGGATCCTCTCAGATTACGCAGTGGTGGTTTTGCGATAACGGGTCTTTTAAGACGTCTGGCTAATCGCCATAGGGAATAATTTGTCTGAGGAGTCGAGGTACTCTTTAAGTGAAGCTATTTTGTGAACCTCCAGCAAGCTTTTTAATTTGTTAGTACATTCTTCAGCTTAGATTTAAGTTGGGGCGATCTGTTCTTTTGCCATTCTCTTCGGACTCTCCTTTTTTCAGATAAAAGTTTTCCCACATCGTCAGAAAAAATTTTGCCGTACCTGACCTGACGATAGGTAGAAGACGCATGTTCAGCGGCTTTTTTAATGTTTTCATTTAGAACTCTCAGACTATCGTCTATGTCTCCGGGAGTTTTTAGCGGTTGGTTTTCCGAACAGTGGGCACTAATATATTTTTTATATTTTAACTAATTTATTTTTTTAGATAAGAAAAATCACTAGCTGCTATTTGGTGACGACTGCAAATAGTAATTATTGTGGGTGAGTGGTCAGAAGATAAATCCAAGGAGGCTACAGCCTCAATAAGGTCCGGGGATATACCTTTTGGCACGCCAAAATCTATTACGTCTGGAATTTTATTATTGTCCGTTGGCCAATAGGTTGGTTGTCCAGTTGAAATAACGAAAAGTCCTATTTCCGACACGGAGTCATACAAGACACGACCTCTGGGACTAATTAGGCGGGAGCCCCAGTATGTGTGCTTAGCGTTATAGTCTCCAGCAGCTATAAATCGGGGACCTAATGATTTGTAGAAACTGTTGTACTGATCCTTCGTTATGGAGAATCTGGGTGGACAGTAAACTGATGAAATAACAAGGTTATGGAAAAATTCATCAATGCAGACGTTCGTAGCTTGGATATAACATTCCGAGAGGCCACCCAACCATTGGTGTTTAATTCTTGATTTGATTAGAATAGCCGAGCCACCACATGATCTATCCCTAGGATCCTTTGAATCGTAAAAAGTATAGCTACTTATTTTAAAAGTGCTTCTAGATGTCATATGAGTCTCAGAAATACACATAACATCGATTTTTTGGTTCATCAAGAAATATTCGAGCTCGTTTTTGTGTTGGCGGATGCCGTTTGCGTTCCAGAAACAAACCCTGAGGCAGTTCATGGTCTTTTAAGCATAGCCTGCAAAAAAGCAGACTGCATTTTTTGCATTTCTTGCATCATGTTGGCCATATGCGCCATAATCTGCGTAAATTGTGTGACCATATTGTCAATTACGGCTTTCAGGCGGCTAAAATTAGACCCGGTTGGTTCGCTAGTTGGCACTTCTTGTTGTGTTGTAGGCTGGGTAGACTTACGTGAATTAGGCTGGTTAGACTTTAATGCGGCGGCGTAAGAAACTTGATTTGTAGTTGGTTTTGCCAATGGAGGCATATTTGTAGTTGGTATATTTAAAGGCTGGGGAGGGGCAGGAACTATTTTCGGCTTAGTTGATCGCTTAACTGAATTAAAAACAGGACAACCTCTATAGTTGGCAGTGTGTTTTTCCCCGCAGTTGCTGCATTTCTTTATCCTAGGATCATCTTTTGGCTTGTCGCACTTGGTCGTATCGTGCAGATCCCCACACACAACACAAACAGAAGGCAACTTACAATAAGTTTTAGTGTGGCCATATTCCTGGCAGTTTAAGCACTGTACGGGCCCAGATCGCTTATGTGGCACTTCCACAGTGACTCGTCGGTGCATAACATATTTTAAATCGTAGATGGGGTGAGTTTCACTTTTTTTCAATTTGATATCACCAGGCTCAAGCTCCACTCGGAATAATGGTTGGGGGTGTTTTTCCCTGTTTCTTATATTCGATACCGTCCTAACCATAAACCCTTTGCTTAGCAAACTGGTCTTGATCTCTTCTGGGTCAACGTTAGAATCAATGCCTTTAATAACTACCTGAAGGCCTTTGCGGTCTTGAGTTGTATTGAGTAGGTATAGAAGTTTTTTCTGAGTTTTTCGAGCTCCGAAACCGTGGCGCGGTAGGCGTTTTCATGGTTCACTTGAATTTTTGTCTCAAATATGTTACCGCGTTTAACGTTTGAAACATAAAAGTTATTTTCCCTAATCAAACCGACTAAAAACTTGACGAGATCATTTGAGTTTTTTTCCCTCAAATAAATGGGAGGTGGCTTAAAGGACTTTTTTTCACTAACAGGGGCCTCATTATCCTCTTGCAAAATTGCAAAACGATTTTGCGATGAGGTTGGCCTTTCATCGTCTTTTAAAATTTTTGCAGGTTGAGATGCCTTTGCCGATTTCGGGCTTCTTCCCCTTTTAAGAACTGTTACGTACCTGTCCATCCCTACCTGGATCTTAGGAGCACACGCAGAAATTGGGCCCGTAGCGCCTTTAGCAGCTGTTGGTGCGACACCAGAACTTGATAAAGAAGACCGCGATGAAGATGGCACCTCGGTATTTTTTTTATGATTTTTAAACAGAGATTGGGCTAAATTTGTCCTTTGTTCGGTACATTTATTCAAATTAGGCACACTTGCACTTGAATTATTTGTATTTGTTTTCGGTTTTGCACTTAAATAGTTTCTATTATATTCAGGGTCTCTAATGTTTTCATTGCTAACGCTTGCTGAGCTTAACACAATGTAAGCATTTCGGCTATTAGTCCCACTGTCACAACGATTACTGTTACTCATTAACCGTTTGGTTCTTTTGTTTTGTTTAGTTTGTTTTTATTTTCGATTCTCACTTATGTCTTGTAGGTATGTATATTAACAATTTGTTTTTTTTTTTTTGTAACTTATACAAATATCACCTATCACAAATATACACTCGCGTAGACACGTCCGTACACTACGAGATTAAGAGAGCAACTGATTTTACAGAAGTGACAATTAGTTTAAAGTATGAAAAAAAAAACTGATTTATTTAGAAAAATATCCTTTTCCACTAAGAACAGGAGTGCTACTGTTCCTCCTTGTCTGTTTTTTCAAAGACCTCTTCTAAATCTTAATTCTCTTCAAAATCAAGTGCAGGGAGAAGCATTAAAGAAAATGGTTCTTTCCTAAAAAGTAATGACTTCTTTTTTTGGAGTTTGTCTTATGCTAGTCATCAGTGGGTCAAAACTGAGCACAAGCCCATTAATTATATCTACGTTACACTGAACTCTTAAAAACTTTCTTGAAAAATTCTGCCTGTAGATCCGAAAATGTTTGTTTCGTGCCTCAGCCGCTTCTTGTGATAACAGGTTTGAAGGTAGGTACATTTATTTTGTTGCATAAACATAGCGTTATTAAGAAAGTGTCGCACAGGTATACATCACCAGCTTAGGGGCGGGTAAAAACTACTGCCTCGCACAAATCTTTTTATACATGCAATGTCAGTATAAAACCCAATTTAGCCTGTTAAAAAGTAATTTCAATTTACCTGTAAAAATATAAATAAAAAACATTACAAAACAATTAATTATCAAAACATTTTATGACCCACAAAAAAGTTTCTTACTCATATGTAAACACACAAGATGAGAAAAAACAGGAAAAAAGTGAAATTTTCAAAAATTCGCCAAAAAAAATGGCGCAAAAACGCGCAACGTTTTCTTTTTTCGTCTAAAAGAAGAGATTTCAGGCTTAATTGTGATGAGAAAGATTTACGGATAATGACTGCCATCACGTTCGAAAACCTTTTGATTTTATTTTTTTTAACAAAAAGTGAAAAAAACCTCTTTTTTTAATTTCGAAGGAATTTTTTTTGAATAAAACTGAAAATAAAACATTTTTTTTTTTTTTTCATATATTTTATTATTGGATCTTCGCTTAAGCGAACTAACAATAAGTATTCAAATCTTAAGACTAAGTAATTAATATTAGCCCAGCCAGTGCCAGACTAAAATTTAAGTTCTCATAATAAAATAGTTATCTTCATCTAAGCGCAATAGTATCCCTCTTTTTCAGTCGGGAGTGTCTACTATGTTGCAAGATACTTCGAGCGAGCGGATTTGGATGCGTTTCCAGCTTATTTAAATACTTGTCCACATATTTCAGGATTTCGCTTTTAACTAGTGGAACTTCTAGATCCTTATCGATGTTGCTGTTTTTCACATACCACGGAGCACCAGTTATCATTTTTCGATGTTAGAGGCGGAAGCAGTGCCCCATAATTGTATACCGTAGCACCAAATTGGTTTTAAAATCGAGTTGTAGATTAGAAGCTTACAATCAAGACGTAGCACAGAGTTTCTACCAATTAGCCAGTGGATTTGAGCAGCTTTAAGTTTCATTTGCGTCAGCTTAGCATCTATATGAGGCTTCCATGTAAGGCGGCGATCTAGGTGAATACCAAGATATTTTGTCTCAGATCGTTGAGGCACATTATGGTTGTTGATACTGATTGGACGGCACGTTTCTTTGCGTAAAGTAAAAGTTACGTGGGTACATTTTTGTTCATTTATCTTTATTCCTCATAACTTTGCCCATTTCTCGACTTGGGTTACGTGTTGTTGCAGCTGGTTCGAAGCCTCTTTAGGGTCTTTGTGAATACTAAGAAAAGCAGTGTCGTCAGCAAATGTCGACGTGTGTGTGAAACTATTGGTTGGCATATCTGCCGTGTAAAGCAAGTACAAAATTGGACCTAGTATACTTCCTTGAGGGACACCAGCCTCTATTGGTTGGGAACAACTTATTTGGTTTCCCTCTTTGATCATAAATTGTCGGCCTGTTATGTATTTTTCTAAAAGGTTGAAAATATTAGCTGGAAGGTTGAGCTTTAGTTTGTTTAACAGGCCTTCATGCCATACTTTGTCGAAAGCTTGTGAGACATCGATAAAAAGCCCGGAGCAGTACTTCTTTTCCTCAAAGGCTTTTCTTATAACCTGTACCAACCTGTGAGTTTGTTCTATTGTGCTATGTTGACTTCTAAAGCCGAATTGGTGATTTGGAATGCAGTTGTTGTCATTCAAGATCGGATTTAGCTTGTTTTTTAACAGTTTTTCGAACAATTTTGACATTGTGGGTAACAAACTTATGGGCCTATAAGATTCTACCTTCGAGGGATCTTTGCCAGGCTTAGGAATCATCTTTACTAAGGCAACTTTCCATATAGGCGGAAAATGTTCAAGCCGAATTATCGCGTTAAAAATAAAAAGAATGATTCTTTTAGCAGTAAGATGCAGTTCTATGAGCATTTTGTTGCTTATTTTGTCAACGCCAGGAGCTTTTTTACCGTTAAGGTTAGCGATAGCCTCTACAACATCTGCAAATCGGAAACGTATTTCTAGAGGACGTCTTGCAACAACAGGCGGTAATTCCCTCACGTCAGTGCATGAATTGGGAGTGAATACGTTTTTGAAGTGATTTGCGAACAGATCGCATTTTTCTTCATCATTTCTAGCCCAGGATCCTCTCAGATTGCGCAGTGGTGGTTTTGCGATAACAGGTCTTTTAAGACGTCTGGCTGATCGCCATAAGGAATAATTTGTCTGAGGAGTCGCGTCTAGACCTCCCAGGTACTCTTTCAGTGATGCCATTCTGTGAGCCTCCAACAAGCTTTTTAGTTGGGTTGTACATTCTTTCAGCTTAGTTTTAAGTTGGGGCGATCTATGTTTTTGCCATTCCCTGCGGGCTTTTCTTTTTTCAGATACGAGCTTTTCCACATCTTCAGAGAAAATTTTGTTGTACCTAGCCTGGCGGTAGGTAGAAGACGCATGTTCAACGGCTTTTTTAATGTTTTCATTTAGGACGCTCAGACAATCATCTATGTCTCCGGGAGTTTTTAGCGATTGGTTCTCCGCGCAGTGCGTACTAATATATTTTTTATATTTCAACCAATTAATTCTTTTAGATAAGAAAAACTCACTAGCTGCTATTTGGTGAGGACTGCAAATAGTGATTATTGTGGGTGAGTGGTCAGAAGATAAATCCAAGGAGGCTTGAGCCTCAATGAGCTCCAAGGATATACCTTTTGCTACGCCAAAATCAATTACGTCTGGAATTTTATTGTGGTCTGTTGGCCAGTAGGTTGGTTGTCCAGTTGAAATAACGAAAAGTCCCATTTCCGACACGGAGTCATACAAGACACGACCTCTGGGACTAATTAGGCGGGAGCCCCAGTATGTGTGCTTAGCGTTATAGTCTCCAGAAGCTATGAAGCGGGGACCTAATGATTTGTAGAAATTGTTGTACTGATCCTTCGTTATGAAGAATCTGGGTGGACAGTAAACTGATGAAATAACAAGGTTATGGAAAAATTCATCAATGCAGACGTTTGTTGCTTGCATATAACATTCAGATAGGCCACCCAACCATTGGTGCTTAATTCTTGATTTGATTAAAATAGCAGAGCCACCACAGGATCTATCCCTGGGATCTTTTGAATCATAAAAATTGTATCCACTAATTTTAAATGTGCTTCTAGATGTCATATGAGTTTCGGAAATCAACATGACATCGATTTTTTGGTGTGTTAAAAAGTAGTTGAGCTCGTTTTTGTGTTGGCGGATGCCGTTTGCGTTCCAGAAACAAACCCTGAGGCAGTTCATGGTCTTTTAAGCATGGCCTGCAGAAGAGCAGACTGCATTTTCTGCATCTCCTGCATCATGCTAGCCATTTGCGCCATTATATGCGTAAATTGTTTGACCATATTGTCAATTACGGCTTCCAGACGGCTAAAATTGGGACCAGTTGGTTCACTTGTTGGCACTTGTTGTTGTGTGGTTGGTTGGTTTGGCCTTTGTTCATTGGACTGGTTTGACTTTAGAGCGTTGGCGTAAGAAATTTGACTTGTAGTTGGCTGTGATAACTGGGGAATGTTTGTTGTTGGTATATTTAACGGCTGGGGAGGGGCAGGAACTACCTTCGGCTTAGATGAGCGCATAACTAAATCATAGACAGGACAACCTCTGTAGTTGGCAGTGTGGTTTCCACCACAATTGCTGCACTTCTTCACCCTAGGGTCATCTTTTGGTTTGTCGCACTTGGTTGTAACATGCAGATCCCCACATACAACACAAACAGAAGGCAACTTACAGTAAGTTTTTGTGTGGCCATATTCTTGACAATTTAAGCACTGTACAGGTCCAGATCGCTTATGCGGGACTTCCACTGTAACTCTACGGTGCATAATATATCTTAAACCATAAATGGGGTGAGTTTCGTTTTTCTTTAATTTGGCATCACCAGGCTCAAGTTCAACTCGAAACAATGGTTGAGGGTATTTTTCCCTGTTTCTAATATTTGTCACAGTCCTTACCTCAAATCCTTCGCTGCACAAACTGGTCTTTATCTCCTCCGGGTCAACATTTTAGTCAATTCCTTTTATGACTACCTGGAGGCCTTTTGCGTTTTTTAGCTGGTAAGTGTAAAAGTTCTTTTTTAATTTCTCAAATTCCGACACCGTGGCGCGGTAAGCGTTCTCGTGACTTACTTGAATTTTGGTCTCATATATATTACCACGTTTTATGTTCGACACATAAAAGTTCTTTTCGCCTATTAATGTAACTAACAATTTAATGAGGTCGTTCGAGTTTTTTTCTCTTAAATAAATTGGAGGAGGCTTAAAATTTGTTTCCGTAACGGGGCCATCATTATCATCTGTTTGCAGAATGGCAAAGCGATTTTGCGATGTGGTTGGCCTTTCATCGTCTTTTAAAATTTTTGCAGGTTGACTTACTTCTGCCGACTTCGGACTTCTCCCCCTTTTAAGAACTGTTACGTACCTGTCCATCCCTACCTGGATCTTAGGAGCACACGCAGAAATTGGGCCTGGAGCGCCTTTAGCAGCTGTAGGTGCGACAACAGAACTTGATAAAGAACACCGCGATGAAGATGGCACCTCGGTATTTTTTTTATAATTTTTAAAGAGAGATTGGGCTAAATTTATCCCTTGTTCAGTACATTAATTTAAATTAGGCACACTTGCACTTAAACTGTTTGTATTTGTTTTCGGTTTTGCACTTAAATAGTTTCTATTATATTCAGGGTCTCTAATATTTTCATTGCTAACGCTTTCTGAGCTTAACACAATGTAAGCATTTCGGCTATTAGGCCCACTGTCACTACGATTACTGTTACTCATTAACCGTTTGGTTTTTTTATTTTGTTTAGTTTGTTTTTATTTTCGATTCTCGCTTATGTCTTGTAGGTATGTATATTAACAAATTTTTTTGTAACTTATTACAAATATCACCTATTACAAATATACACTCGCGTAGACACGAAAAAATAAAATAAGGTAGTGACTTATATAGTATTTCGCAGAGAAAAAAAATCAATGTAAAATCTTTTTTTGTTTAGCTACAAAAAAATATATTGTAAACCTCTTAAAACCATCAAAAGTTAATAAATTGCAGGCAAATTTACTTAACTTTCCTGACTTTGACAGTGCCTCAAAACGACAAATTGCAAGCAAAAGATTTGAAAATTCACTATCGGATACAGAATTTTGTTATCTGTCAAGCTGCGCACTTAAATTTTTACATTTCTTAAATTTCCATTTTGGCTTAATGTCCGGCTAGATTGGCAAAATACCCCTATGTGCGACAATTTATGGTAAAAGAAGGAAAATGCTTAAGCTGTCCACAACCAATAGGGGCGGGGGTACCTCAAAGGGAGTATATAAGGTCCAATTCGGTATTTGCTTTACATAGCACACATGCCCTCAAGCAACTTTACTTATACATCGACATTTGCTGCAGCATCCCGTATCCAAAGTAAAAAAATGGGCAAATTTATAAGGTATTAAAATAAACGAACAAAAATGCACCCACGTTACATTTACTTTACGCAAGGAAACGTGCCCCCCAATTTTTATTAACAACCATACGGTGCCTCAACGAATTGATACTAAATATCTTGGCATTCATGAGGATCGCCGCCTGACGTGCAAGTCCAATATAGATGCAAAATGACCACAATTGAAACTTAAAACTGTCCCAGTCCACTGGCTAATTGGTAGAAACACTGTGCTACGTCTTAATTGTAAACTTCTGCCCTACAACTCAATTTTGACACCAATTTTGGTACTACGGGATACAATTATGGGGCACCGCTTTTGCCTCCAACGTAAAGAAATTCAACGCTGTCAAAACAAAATCCTAAGAATGACAACTGGTGCTCCTTGCTATATTAAAAACAGCAACATCCACAAGGATCTACAAGTTACATTAGTTAAATGCGAAATCCTAAACTATGTTGACAAGTATTTAAATAGGCTGGAAACTCACCTCACTCGAAACATCTTGCAACATAGTGGACACACCTGTCTGAAAAGGAGGGATACTATTGAAATTGTTTAATTTTGTTATGAGAACTTAAATTTTAGTCTGGCACTGGCTGGACTGAAATTAATTACTTAGTTTTAAAATTTTAGTACTGTAATTTAGTTCGCCAAAGGCGAAAATTTTAGACTCCACCATCCAAAGTTGCCTTAGTTAAGATGATTCGCAAGCATGGGAAAGATCTTTGGATGGTGGAGTCTAAAATATTCAAGCTTGAAAACAAGCTTACCCCCATTTTGAAACACACTAACTGCATTCCAAATCACCAATTTGGCGTATAGAGTCAACATAGTACCATCGAAAAAACCCACAGATTGTTACAGGTTACAAGAAAAGCCTTTGAGCATTGATGTCTCTCAAGCTTTTGCTAAAGTTTGGCATAAAGGCCTGTTAAACAAACTTGCCGGCAAATCTCTTTAAGCGTTGCGTTTCTTTTTCGCAAAGCTCTCACGCTTAACTTCCATACCAGTGTTGCCACCAACGAAATGTTAAATTACACATGAATCATGCCAAAATTAGACATGAAATTGCGAATTACACACGCTTTTTTTAATAAAAATAATAATAAGTTTTTTTTGTTTAAAAATATTAAGAACGATTTAAATTTTTTTCAACTAACGATTAACTTTTTTTTATTTTATAAATTTTTTTTTATTTTATAAATTTTTTTAATATTTGATATTATTGAATCTTCGCCTTTGGCGAACTAACAATCAGTACTCAAATTTTAAAACTGAGTAATTAATTTCCGTCGCTAATGGGATATCAAATACTATATATATCTATTATTATAAAAAAAGAGCGTTAAAATAGTAGTTTTTCAAAATGCGTAACTATATTAAAATCGGATAAAAACAAATGAGTTATGCTATGTTATGTGTTTTGACTTTATTCTTTTTTTATAGAAATGATTTTGTGTTCTACGCTTTTTATAAGCTTCGCTGTCAGTATCGCGCTTTAAAGGCCAGCAGTAGTTAGAAAGCATGCTGATTTTACTTTTTCCTATATAGCGCTGTTCAATTCTAAGCATTTCCTGGTGGAATCGTTCACCTTGCTCATCACTCATCTGTTTTAAATTTGATGGAAACCTTTACAAATGAGCATGCAGATGGTGTAGTTTTATTGACATTCTGCAACCCATCGCATGGTAGGCAGATAGCATATTGTTTTTATATTTTTACCATCTTTTAATTTTCCGTTAGTTATTCGTGGAAAAACGTGTTCAATATATTTGAATGTTGGTCCATTTTTGTCAAGGGCTTTCACAAATTGTTTAATCAACCCAAACTTTAAGTGCAATGGTGGTAATATAATATCTGCTGGATTAACTAATTGAATATTTATGCTATTTTTTTCACCAACTGTTGTACGCGGAGTCCAATCTCTCTGTATATAATGTTCAGAAGAGCCTCGGCTGTCCAATCAACAAAAATAGCAGGGAAACTTTGTGTTACCACCTTGCATGCCATTCAAAATTGTCAGTACTTTTAAATATGCTACAATTAGCCACTTGTGTGTGGTGTAACCTATGGCATTTAGTATTAAAGACATACTATCGTAACATTCTTTGATGTCAGTAGCGTAAGCCAACGGAACCGAAGTACGGAAGTACTGCTTTCAAGCCTTAAAACAATTTATATATATATAATGAAACGGTAAAAGTAAAAATCATTTTCATATTACTTTTTGCTGAACCATCGATGAATAACCGTCAATCTTGTAAAACATGATTATATCCAAGTTCTTCAAGCAATGTGTTTATATCATTGCAGTAAGCTAAATTACTATTTTCATTGCTTTCGCTAAATAGTGATCCAAACAAGCTAGTTTCCTCGGTCCTACGTAATGTGATGGTTACATTTTCTTGTAAAATGTTCCACTGCTTTAATCTTTAACCTAAAAGTTCTGTTTGTCTTTTGGACAATCCTAAATCACGAACAAGATCATGAAGATCCTCTCTCGAAATAAAATGTGGTTAATTTAACTCTCTTTCAAATGAAATAAATTCTGATGCAGTGCTTTTAAAATGGACTGGAGATGGTTCAAACTCAGTTAAATGTGGTGATATTCTTGTAGCCACTTTTGAAACATTATCAACATTTGCGTGTTTAATTTGTTTTTTTATTTTAAAATGGTATCCCCTTATGTTTGTTTAACAGAAATAGCAATTAAGGGGCAATTAAATAAAATATTACAAAACTTTCACACGAAGGTATTGAATTTAGAAATTTCACAGACTAACACAGTAGTACTTCTTTTCCTCAAAGGCTTTTCTTATAACCTGTACCAATCTGTGGGTTTGTTCGATGGTACTATGTTGACTCTATACGACAAATTGTTGATTTGGAATGCAGTTATTGTCATTCAAAATGGGGGTAAGTTTGTTTTTGAGCAATTTCTTGAACATCTTTACTAAGGCAACTTTCCATACTGGCGGAAAAGGTTCAGATGTTAAATAATAAAAAGAATTATTTTTTTTGCTGTGCAAGGCAGCTCTTAAAGCCTTTTGTTGCTTAGTTTTTCAACTTTTCGAGAGCCTCTACGACATCTAGAAGTTAGAAACGTATTTCTGTAGGACGTCTAGCAACAACCGGCAGTAATTCACTCATGCCAGTGCATGTATTAGGACTGAACACATTCCTTAAATAGCGGGCAGATCACATTTTTCCTCGTCATTTCAGGATGCTCTTAGATTACGTAGTGGTGGTTTTGCGACAACGGGTCTATTAAGACAAAAAGGCTGATGGCAATAGTGCATAATTCGTCTGAGGAGTCGAGTCTAGACCTTCTATGTAAAACTTAAACTTGAAAATCACAAGCCTGAATTTATTGAATTAAAAACAAAATTTGTTTAATCGCATATTTCATGTACATAGTTTAATTATTCCTCACTAATGATTTAACTAATGTGTCAAATATGTGCAGCAACTCAATTTCAGTTGCGTTTCCCAACTGCAACCCAAACTACTCAGTTTCCAATTATTAATAATTTTTTTACAATTATTTTAAGCTATTAATTTTGTATGTTTTGGTAAATTTTATTAAAGTTTTTATTAATTAATTGATATATTATTACTCTGGGCAAGTTTAATCCCTACTAAATTTTTACTTTTTGCATATGAAGAAAAAAATTTTTTTATTTTTAGCTCTATTTGTGTAAGTTTAAAAAAGTGAATATGTTTTTAACCCCTAGCTTTACCGATTCTAGCCGTGTTTTTATTATTTGTTAAGTTTTTTCTGAATTGATGTTTTTCTTTGCTTTCATTTCCTTTTATTTAATTTTTTTGTTTCTAATTATGCATACATTTTTTTTAATTTGTAGAGCGGAATTACTCCAAAATTAATTTATTTTTTTTTTGTTTCTCGGGAAACGAAAAATTCGGGGAAAAAAACTCTTATAACTACGTATGCTAGCCATTTAGTAACGGTTCAAAAAAAATTTTCTAGCGTATTTTTGAGCAATTTCTAAACTTTTAATTTTGCTTGTACTTAGTTCATCAGGGTAATTGCTTAATTTTATTGTAATAAGATTTTTATTGAAGAATTATCTTGAAAAATTTATTTTCCTGACACTAGCCGAGTACCATGTATTTTAGGAGCCTGCTGCAACTCCTCATTACCACTTTTTGTTCGGTACTAAGCGCTGGTAGTAAATATCTTCTATTTAACCCAAATTTAATTGAAATTAAGATACAGAAATATTCCTTGTATTCGCACATTTTTCTTGCCAATTTTAATTCTTGGGTTAGAACGAAATTTACGACCTGCCATTTATTTTCTCATGTCAACCCTTTTTATTTATTCCTCTTCTTATCACCCAACAAACGTTTATTTAAGATTTAAGGAAATAGTGCAGACAAATATTTTTTTAGTTTCATCATATTTTTACGTATCGTTGGCATAATATAGGAAAGGCGCAACTCGATTTTTTTAAAACAGCGTTTTTTTCTTATTCTGGCAAAAATATTGTTACTTGCCAAGACGTACCTGGTCCCTTCCTTATTTTTTGGGAGTGAACTTTTTGGAAGCTGTGACTCAATCAGTATGAGGAAACTGAATTTACTGTGTATAGAATGAGGAGGTCCAATCATGTTTCCCATGTTGCCAAATATCTCTATGGAGTCTCCCTGGAGAGCATTTTAAAAATTCGGACTTTAATATTTTTGCATAAAATAATAAACACTAGGGCACCAAAATATATATCTACAAAAATACACTTTTTCCAATCGCTGCGGACTCGGAGAATTTTTCGAATAGTCTTCCACTAAGCCAACAGTTAAATAGAAATGCTAATAGTCTTAAAACATTTTTGTTTACCTTTTTTACGTGACTATGATATTTTTAATTTTTTTTTTAAAATTTAACCCTTCGTTGCATGATTTAATATCCTTGAGGATAAAAATTTTTTTGCATGCATGTTATTCTTGTTATATGTAAAGTTTCTAAGGCAAAAATAAAATTTGGGCCAATTCTGAAATTTTCAGCAAAAGCTAGGAAACATTGCATATATGCAATTTCATGCAGCAAATCAATAAAAAATAACTTTATTTCTTTTTATTTAAAAAAAATGATTTAATTAAAAAAACATATTTAATTCATTTGGGGAAAATTTTAAATTTATTCATCAAAAAGTACTAATTTTACTTTTGTTAAATATTTTTGTATCATAAACCGAATTGAGTTTTAGAAAAAAATCAAGTATTCGGAATATTATTCTAAATGGAACTTTTTTAAGCAGTTTCTTGACTTGTTAAAGCACAAGCTAGTATCACACTTTTTACATTTAATGAAAGTATAAGCGTTACAACCCGGTAACGTGCACGTAATTTGATTATCTAACCATTTCGGTCACTTTTTTGTCAAATCTTTCAACAAGTTGTTCAGGATTCTTGCCACAATAGTTCGACATTAAGTTGACAATTTTGTTATCTCTTTAAGAAACAACGCATATGTCAACAGTTTCAACCATTGCAACGTATCCCCAGGATTCTCCCCGTGGCCTCTTCATCATAACTTTATCATCAAGAAATTTAAAGTTTGGAATTCTATTTCGGCGCACTGTTTCTAGTGATAAACTTCGTGTTTAGCTAACGTTAGTATTAGTGGCAAAGAAGTATAAAAATTGACAAAAAAAAACTTTGTAACTCATTCGAGATGGAACATCCCGCAGTAGTCTTATGGCAATATTTGAGCTAGAGCCCAGATCTGGTTCTTCAGGAAGTCTATTGACAGGATCATTCTCTTGGCCGGTATATATTTCCAAATTATAATTAAATCTAGATATTCCTGCTAGAACATACAGTTTAAATCCCCGTTTGTGTGGTAGAACATAATTGTTCATCTACAGAGAGGCAGATTTTATAGGGTACTGACTTAAATTTATCCACTAAAGCGTTTACCACAGGTCGGATTTTAAAAAGGCGGTCAAAACCTGGATCCTTTTTGGTTTCATTTTGTCATTATTATTGAAATGTAGCATTGATTTAATTCTTTCAAATTTGTTAAGAGACATAGTATCCTGTATTAGTGGGTTTCCGATTATAGGTGTCGAGTATCGTCGGTTGTTTGGAATTTTAATTACAGACATCAAAACGCATATTCCAAGAAACTTTTGCAAATCGACGTAATCAATCGTTTCGCCTTTTTCTGGATTTTTTTTGGCAAGCATACAAGTTTGATTGGTAAACAATAGAAACCGCAAGATCATCAGAAAAAAGTTTTTAAAATAACTACAAGGTCCTCTTAAATTTAAGAAACTTTCTGGCAGGTCTCACTGCCCTTAAAACTCGTGTTTTGATCAATATCGAAATCTTTTTGCTTCCAAATGATTTTTTCAAATCTTTGTTTAGAATACCGCAAATTACTTATTGGCCTGTCATCATTTATTACTATTGTTGTATTATCCTCTACATTTAATGTCTCTTCTAAATTTTGATGCGATTAAGGCTAAAATCAATATTAATATCTTCATCATCATTGTCAAAACTTTTATCCCAATTTTCTATTATATTATCAACTTTTTTATCAGTTAGTGCCCTATTGGGTTTTAATTGATTTGAATGCATAATATTGCATATGTGCAACATAAAATCATATGTGCAATGAGGGTTCAAATCGGCGAAAACGCATGATATCGCATATTTGATATAATAGGTCATAGCACAAGATAAAATATAATACACATAAAAAATGTTATCACTGCGCGCGATGGTACTTCCCTTTACGTGCGTACGAAATCGGACAGCTTTAATTTGGACACATCAGACCAGCGATACCAACTTAGCTATTTTGGAGCTAGTTTTAGCTCTTTTTAATTTCTTTTAACTCGAAAATTTTCCCTTTAGCTCTTTTTTAAAAAAAGAAGCTGACACAGCTTATATATATACATATATCAACTGTTATCTAGGATACAACTTTGAGAAAGCATGCAAAGATTCTTATATAACTGAATCAGATAAACATATCGTTAGACGTAATTTAATACAGTTCATAAAAACTCTAATTTATAAAATTAGGGCAAAGCTTTCAACAAATTTTAAGATGTTGGCGTAAAGAATTTATTTTTGCAGGATTCAGAAAATACTTTATGTGTGTTCCAGTGGAAAAATAAGGATATAGCCGACCAATTTTGGATCGAAGTGCATCATTGTTTGTTTTAGAAATATTATCGTACCCATACTCTAATGCTATGATGCTATAAATTTTTTTAAAAATAAAAAAGAAACCGCATGGCTTTGAACACGGTTAACAGTTTAATTTATATAAAATATGGTTTAAAAAGGTGTAGCACCTGCTGTTTAAACTACGAGTTTCCGGCAAGCGTTTTTGTAAAAATAAATTCAAATGAAACATATAATAAATTAAAATATTATATAAAACAAATCTATGGTCGGAAGAAGAAATTTTTTTTTTTTCATATATTTATTGTTGAATCTTCGCCTGTGGCGAACTAACAATAAGTGTTCAAATCTTAAAACTAGGTAGTTAATATAAGACCAGCCAATGCCAGACTAAAATTTAAGTTCTCATATTAATTATCAAGCTTCATATGAGCGCAACAGTATCCCCCCTTTTCAGGCGGGTGTGCCCACTATGTTGCAGGATGTTTCGGGCGAGCGGATTTGGATGAATTTCCAGCTTATTTAAATACTTGTCCACATAGTTCAGGATTTCGCATTTAACTAGTGGAACTTGTAGATCCTTGTGGATGTTGCTGTTTTTAACATACCAAGGAGCACCAGTTATCATTCTTAGGATTTTGTTTTGCCTGCGTTGAATTTTTTCTATGTTGGATGCGGAAGCAGTGTCCCATAATTGTATACCGTAGCACCAAATTGGTTTCAAAATCGATTTGTAGAGTAGAAGTTTACAATCAAGACGAAGCACAGAGTTTCTGCCGATTAGCGAATGGATTTGTGTAGCTTTAAGTTTCATTTGCGTCAACTTCGCATCTATATGAGGCTTCCATGTGAGGCGGCGGTCTAGGTGAATACCAAGATATTTTGTCTCGGTTCGTTGAGGCACCAAATGGTTGTTAATAGTGATTGGAGGGCACGTTTCTTTGCGTAAAGTAAAAGTTACGTGAGTACATTTTTGCTCATTAATTTTTATTCCCCATAATTTTGCCCACTTCTCTACTTGGGTTACGTGTTGTTGTAATTGGCACGAAGCCTCTTTAGAATCTTTATGAATACTGAAAAAAGCGGTATCATTAGCAAATGTAGACGTATGCGTAAAACAGTTGGTTGGCATATCTGCCGTGTAAAGCAAGTACAAAATTGGACCTAATATACTCCCTTGAGGTACACCAGCCCCAATTGGTTGAGAAAAACTTATTTGATTTCCCTCTTTGATCATAAATTGTCGACCGGTTATGTACTTTTCTAAAAGGTTGAATATATTAACTGGAAAGTTAAGCTTAAGTTTGTTTAACAGGCCTTCGTGCCACACTTTATCGGAAGCTTGAGAGACATCAATAAAAAGCGCGGAGCAGTACTTCTTTTCCTCAAATGTTTTTCTTATAACCTGTACCAGTCTGTGAGTTTGTTCGATTGTGCTATGTTGACTTCTAAAGCCAAATTGATGATCTGGAATGCAATTGTTTCCATTCATGATCGGAGTCAGCTTGTTTTTAAAGAGCTTTTCGAACAATTTTGACAATGTTGGTAACAAACTTATAGGCCTATACGACTCCACCTTCGAAGGATCCTTACCAGGCTTAGGAATCATCTTAACTAAGGCAACTTTCCATATTGCCGGGAAATGTTCAAGCCGAATTATGGCATTAAAAATAAAAAGAATAATTCTTTTAGCGATAAACGGTAGCTCTTAAAGCATTTTGTTGCTTATTTTATCAACACCAGGAGCCTTTTTATCATTTAGGTTAACGATAGCCTTTACAACATTTGAAAATCGGAAACGTATTTCCATAGGGCGTCTAGCAACAACAGGCGGTAATTCCCTCACGTCAGTACACGTGTTGGGAGTGAACACGTTTCTTAAGTGACTTGCGAACAGATCGCATTTATAGCCCAGGATCCTCTCAAATTTCGCAGTGGAGGTTTTGCGATAACGGGCCTTTTTAGACGTCTGGCAGCTCGCCATAGGAATAATTTGTCTGGGAAGTCGCGTCTAGGCTTTCTAAATATTTATTCAGTGATGCCATTCTGTGCACCTCCAACAAGTTTTTTAATTGGTTTGTGCATTCTTTCAGTTTATTTTTAAGTTGAGGCGATCTATGCTTTTGCCATTCTCTTCGGGTTCTCCTTTTTTCATATAAAAGCTTTTCAACATCTGCAGAAAAAATTTTGTTGTACTTGGCCTGACGATAAGTAGACGAAGCATGTTCAACGGCTTTTATAATGTTTTCATTAAGGCTGTTCAGACAATCTTCGATGTCTCCGGGTGTTTTTAGTGGTTGGCTTTCCGAGCAGTGGGTGCTGATATATTTTTTATATTTCAACCAATCTACTTTTTTAGTTAAGAAAAAATCACTAGTTGCTATTTGATGAGGACTGCTAATAGTGATTATTGTTGGTGAGTGGTCAGAAGATAAATCCAAGGAGGCTTGGGCCTCAATAAGCTCCGGGGATATACCTTTTGCAACGCCAAAATCTATTACGTCTGGTATTTTATTGCGGTCTGTTGGCCAATATGTTGGTTGTCCAGTTGAAATAACGAAAAGTCCCATTTCAGACACGGAATCATACAAGACACGACCTTTCGGACTAATTAGGCGGGAGCCCCAGTACGTGTGCTTAGCGTTATAGTCTCCAGCAGCTATAAAGCGGGGCCCTAAAGATTTGTAAAAACTGTTGTACTGATCCCTTGTTATGGAGAATCTGGGTGGACAATAAACTGACGAAATAACGAGATTATGGTAAAATTCCTCAATGCAGACGTTTGTTGCTTGTATATAACTTTCGGAGAGACCACCAATCCACTGGTGTTTGATTCTTGATTTAATAATTATAGCTGATCTCTGGGATCTTTTGAGTCGTAAAAAGTATAGTCACATATTTTGAAAGTACTTCTAGATGTCATATGAGTTTCGGAAATCAACATGACATCAATTTTTTGGTGTTTAAGAAAATATTCGAGTTCGTTTTTGTGTTGGCGGATGCCGTTTGTGTTCCAGAAACAAACCCTGAGGCAGTTCATGGTCTTTTAAGCATAGCCTGCAGAAAAGCAGACTGCATTTTTTGCATTTCTTGCATCATGTTGGCCATTTGCGCCATGATCTGCGTAAATTGTTTTACCATATTGTCTATTACGGCTTCCAGGCGGCTGAAATTGGGGCCCGTAGGTTCATTTGTTGGCACCTATCTTTGTGTTGTTGGCAGGTTAGGCTTGCTTGCGTTGGGCTGGTCAGACTTTAGCGCGTTGGCATAAGAAAGTTGACTCGTAGTTGGCTGTGCTAGTGGAGGCATAGAAGTAGCTGCTATATTTAACTGCTGGAAAGGAGCAGGAACTACTTTTGGCTTTGATGATTGCCTTACTAAATTAAAAACAGGGCAGCCTCTATAGTTGGCAGTATGATTTCCACCGCAATTGCTGCATTTCTTTACACGAGGATCATCTTTTTGTTTGTCGCACTTTGTCGTTGCATGCAGGTCTCCACACACCACACAAACAGAAGGCAATTTGCAGTAAGCCTTGGTGTGACCATATTCTTGGCAATTTAAGCACTGCACGGGCCCAGATCGCTTATGTGGCGCTTCAACCACAACTCTACGATGCAAAATATATTTTAGGTCATATATAGGGTGAGTTTCATTTTTGTTTAATTTTACATCACCAGGCTCAAGCTTCACCCGAAATAATGGTTGGGGATGCCTTTCCCTGTTTCTAATGTTTGACACAGATTTGGCTTTGAAGCCTTTGCTTCACAAACTGGCCTTAATTTCTTCGGGGTCCACATTTGAATCAATACCCTTAATCACAATCTGGAGGCCTTTTGCGGTCTTTAGTTGGTAGGTGTAAAAATTTCTCCTCTGTTTTTCAAATTCCGAAACAGTGGTACGGTAATCGTTTTCGTGATGAACTTGAATTTTGGTTTCATAGATGTTACCACGTTTTATGTTCGACACAAAAAAGTTGTTTTCACCGATCAATCCTACTAAAAGCTTAATAAGGTCGTTGGTGTTTTTCTCCCTCAAATAAATTGGGGGAGGCTTAAAAGTCTTCTTCTCGGGTAATGGAGCATCGTTTTCCTCCTGCAAGATGGCAAAACGGTTTTGCGATGACGTTCGCCTTTCGTCATCTTTCAGAATTTTTGCTGGGTTGTTAATCTCTGCCGATTTGGGGCTTCTTCCCCTCTTAAGAACTGTTATATAACGGTCCATTCCTACCTGGACGTTTGGAGCTTGTGAAGAAAAATGACTGTGACCGTCTTTAGCAGCTGCTGGTTCAACACCAGAACTTGATAAGGATGAGCGCGATGAGGATGGCACCTCGGTATTTTTTTTATAATTTTTAAAAATAGATCGGGCTAAGTTTGCCCCTTGTTCAGTAGACTTATTTAAATTAGGAGCACTTGCACTTAAATTGTCTTTAATTATTATCGGTTTTGCACTTAAATAGTTTTTATTATATTCAGGGTCTCTGATGTTTTCATTACTAACGCTTGAGCTTAACACAATGTAAGCATTTCGGCTATTAGGCCCACTGTCACGACGATTACTGTTATTCATTAACCGTTCGCTTTTTTTATTATTTAGTTTGTTGTTTTTTTCCTTTTCTCACTAATTTGTGTATGTAAGTATATTAATAAATTCTTTTGCCACTTATTACTAATATCAACTTTTACCAATATTGCACTCGCGTAAACACGTCCGTACACTACGAGATTAAGAATGCAACTGGGAAGAAGAAAATGTTACTCTTTTTGAAAACGATTGTACTTTTAACTTATTTATATGTAAACGGGTATGGTCATATTGTTAATGTTTATAAACATTTGTATCAATTGCTGCTGTGAAATAATTTTTATTTAATATTATTATTTTTAATAATTTCTTTTGTTTTTATTTTGTAAAAAAACTTTAACTTTCATAGATTTAAAACGGAAAAATCTTCAATTTTTAAGTTAAGCTCCTTTTAGCTCTTTTTGACTACTTGGTTGACTCATTTTGCCTCTAAATTGTTGGCATTACTGCATCAGACTCTTCAGGTTCTCTCGGACTGAACGAACTGTTGAGGGTCATTGATGACGGCACCATTGACCAAGCAGATGATTTACGTACGCAGCTAGTGATTAAGGGGCATCTGCACTTGTTGGCAGCTTCCCTAGAAGTGGCCGGTGCCACGCAGAGCCTGGGAGATCTGTCACTGGGTTCTGGCAAGGAATTAGGAATCACGTGATATCAGCTCCTGGCCAGAGCATAGGGCCAGATTCTAATGGCGGTGGCAGTGCACTTCAGGGTAACAAACATGTGAAGAAGGCCGTCCATCAATTTCATTTCGGAAAGACGCCGTGATACCCCCGACTGGGGTATCATCATCTTTGACCACAATTGAAAATCTAGCTTTTAGCATGTTTTTATAACAAAAACTTAGAAAAAAGTTATGTTCATTTAAAAATATTATACATACATAAAAGGCAAAAAACATATTTATTAAAATAAAAGTTTATGGTTTCCTGTTAAAGCAAATTTGTTAAGCACGACATTTGCGTCAATTTTAATTTTATTATGTATATGCAACACTTTTAATCCGTTAAGCCTGTCCTCTGTCATGGTTGATCTCAGCCATGTTTAAATACGGCAAAGGGTGGAAAATGACATTTCAGCCGCAGCATTAGTGACCGGCATTAAGAAAAAATTATGAATATTTTTCGCAAATTTGGGTAAATATCTGGAGCACATCTTGCTAAAACATCGATTATATTTTCTGGGCGGTCTTTATAAATTTTCCACTTTTTCCTTAATGCAAAATTTCAGTCTTAAATTTCGATATAGCAGTTTTTTTGATCAATTTTAATAAATCTGCAAGTAGTGGAATTAAAATTTCTAAATCAATATATGTAGTAATATTCTAAGGCAAAAGTTGAGGGATGTTAAACAATTAAAGGACGTCCTTTGAGAAACGTGTTTTTAAGTCTGTAAAACAGATTTAATTAAGAGCATGATGCGGTAGTATGTTTCGATATCTTCAAAATGATTTCAACTAAAATTTCCATACCAAAGCAAATGTTTTTTTCCTCTTCAAAAATAGTTTTAAATTTTGTGTGGGCTTCATTTCTTTTAGTCTTAAGACACATTATCAGGAACTTTAAAAGAGTTGATCTTTTTTGTAAATATATATCCTGCTTTTGTAGAATTGCACTAAGTGTCTGTGTGACAGTAAGTATATTATTTAGAATGTGTAATCCGCAAATAAATTCAAAAAAGCTTAAAGAAGTTTTTAATAATAAGGCTTTTAAAGATGTATCCCTATCTTTTCACTTGCATATATTTTCCAGTATCTCTATGACGTGCTTAATTTTTACTGCAATACCTTATCTGTGTTAAATAGAAATCGGTAGGAATTGTACGAAAGAAGATTTCCGAGGCTGACCAGAGTCCTATCTGGTACCACGGGAATCAGTTGGCCCCATGCGCTTACCAGTGCATGAACTGATTAATGGTGAGGTCTCCTTCGGGAGTTCACAAGGTGGCTGTGGTTATCCCCAAGGGGGGCAGCTGAGAACGAAAGTGTGTATGCTGGGATCCGTCCTGTGCGGGCCCCAGAGTGATCGCGTAAGCGGTCTTATATGGACTTAAGAATCACAAGATAGACTCTAGTTTTGGCGGGTCTAACCAGGCACATGCGCAACCGGTGTAAGTGTGTTTGGAAGTAGGTGAATAAGGAAACTGGCTACGGCTGGGGATCTAAAACAAGATCCCGTCAGAGTGGTAGCAAATAATTAAATGGCCGGCATTGGCATGTTAAAGCATGCGCGTGATTCGGTCCTGACTGGCGGTGAGAAGATTATAAAGCGTTGATGAAAGTGGAGTTATTGATTTGTCTAAGTGAAAAGATCCTTCAAAAAGAGCTAGGTGTCGCATTTGTTGGGTGCGACATGATAATTATAATCTCTCTTGCTCAAGGATGGGTGCTGTTTCACAAGCGTGTGGAGATGTGTCTTGTCGGCGCGGATCTGTTTTGATTGGAAAAGTCGAGATCAAAACTAGAGACGCAATTTGGGTTTAGATAGCCCAACTCCTAAGCAAGGGGTCTGTTATGGCTAGCACAGAGTCATGGCAGAGAATTGCAAACTGCGTGGCAGGGTGAGCCATTCTGGGGGCGCTGGTGGACGCTTTGTTTCCACCAAGTGTTAAGAGCACCGTAAATTATTGCCCGCAGGGTAGGTGTTCACGTAAAACCCGAGTAGCATCGGTAAAAAAAACATGTTTTTTCAATAAAAAAAAAATATATAATAAATAAATGAAATAATAAAAAAAAATTGCCTTTCTAAACTAACGCTAATAGAGTAAAAACTAAAATATTAATTTCTTAATTTGCAAAATAATTGGTGAATTCACAAGGTCCTGTGAAATCATATATTGTAAAATAATAAAACCAAAAAATATGACTGTTGTGAACAACTTTTAGTATAGTTGTAGGTGTCGTATTTTTAATCTAAATCAGCTGATACGACCAAACGATAAAAAAAAACAAACACATATGTATATAAATCAGGTGCAGATCTTGGCTTAACTTAATAATTTTTAGAAATTAGACACAAAATTGTCTATATCTGACCTGGTTAGAATCTCTAAAATCCATTAAAATAAGCAACTATTTTTTGCACAAACTTTTAATTAAAATATCACATGAATTTTGTTATTTTTACGTCAACAAAAAAACAGCTGATGTGTCAGAGAGCAGTGCCGGCTATTTTTGCCAGCGGAGACGGCTTAAGGAATCTTCTTCGGCGGTTTTGCTTAAGTTTTTAGTATAGATATTTTTAACGGATGCGAGTGCTAGCGGCTCTTAAAATTAAATTTAAAAAACCCGCCGTTTCATTTTAAGCCCTTGGCGCGGGACTTTTTATATAATATGACATCACAAGAAACATAAGGTCTGTCGTACACATATTTTGCATCATTTTGTGCTAAATGTTACAAAATCTTGCAAAATGTTGTCTGCGTACTCCAAATCTCTTGCAGCGAGACAGCCAAAAAAATTTTTTGACAGTTGGAAGTAAGAGCGCTTGCAAAATGTTACTGGAGAAATTTCTTCTTGCAAGATTTTGCAACTAGTTTGAACAGCTGTTTTTATTTACTAATTGAATGAAACAATTTGTGAAACGAAAATAAAAATTGAAATTTAACAATAGTTAGAGTTGTGTTGATTTTTAACGTTTATAAAAAATTATAATAAACATAACACTTTACTTGATGCTAGAAACGTCCAAATATACAAATAATTTACCGCGTACACATATGCTAAAATTCTTTTGCTTTGTTATTTGAATTGTTTACACACCGTTCAGCTGTTTTCTTGCAAGATTTTACTGGATACTGTCTGCGTACTTTTTGATATATTTTTAGCCGACAGAGTAAAATTGGTCTTACTCTCCCAAAAAAATTTACTGAGTGTTTGCTACTGGAAAAGTATATGACAATAACACAATATGCTGTAATATCGTACCTTGTGAATCCACCAAATGAGTATTTGGTATGTTAAAGCTCATAATTTTGCATATCGTGAATACCCCTATCAGGGTATACTCATAATTTTGCTCATAATGAATACCCCTAATATTAAGTATATCAAATGTCATTTAATTATAATTGGTCAATTTCAAATTATTTTTGGTTTATTTTCTTCAATTGTAATTGGTTAATATTAAGTTATTTTTGGTTTAATAGATCAAATTACATTTTTGGTGACCCCGACGTGATCTTATGAGATGGATAAGCCAAATCAACTGCTAGATTTACTGCTGAATACAGGTGAAGCCATTCAGGCGCTCATTCGTAACTTCAAAAAGGATTCAGCCATTCGAAAAACAGCAGCAACTTACTTCGACGAACGTGCCCGACGCCTCACTGAACTTTGGGATCAGTTCGAGGATCAAGATACTAGGCTACGATCGCTGGATGTTGCCTCAGACTTGGCCACAAGTCACGAGTACTTTACTGGAGACTATTACTCGAAAATTAATGAATTGTCTAAAACATACTTAGAAATATTTGAAAATGAAGCTAGGCGTCTTAAGCCCGCAGCTGAAGATCAACAAAAGACTCTAAGTACGAATCATGCCGTTGTTATGCAGAAGCATGGTAATGTGGCTCATGGAGTTACTACCCCAATTCGTACCAATCATCAAGGACTCATCCGCAGGGCATCAGCCAGGATGACAGCCTTAAGAAGAATGCTAAGTGGCTCCACGAACAACGATGATAGTTATCCCCGTGCATATTATAGCGTAAAGCTGGACACTATCAATAAGCTCTGGAACCAAATCCAAGATCTATATGATGAGATTCTTGAAAACATTGAAGATCCATCTGCCTTTGATTTCAATACGGAAGACTTCTACATCCTTAACGATTTGGTTCAGGAAAAGGTAACCAACTGGTCCATTATGGCTGATAAGATCCACGACGTTGATGCAGCACAAGCAACTGTCGATATCCCATGTGCATCAACCCGAAGCTCATTACAGCTGCCCAAGATCACTATTCCGCAGTTCGATGGTGACTACCTAAAATGGCGCCAGTTTTATGAGTTGTTTTCTGAAATGGTAGATAAGCAACCGATACCTGCAATCCAAAAAATGTGGTACCTGAAGAGCAATGTATCTGGGGAAGCAGCGCACCTAATAAGCCATTTTTTCCCTATCAGACGCTAACTACGTCACTGCGTGGAAAACACTACAAGATCGGTACAACAACAAACGAATTCTGGTAGCAAACTTGGTTGATAAAATAATGAATCAATCAGCAGGTACATCAAATGTAACGGCCATTAAGGGTCTTCATGACACTACTAAAGAATGCTTGTTAGCACTAAGCAACCTTGGGATTGAGACAACTTCATTGGATGCAATATTGCTGCAGATTTAAATAAAAAAGCTGGATCAATATTGCATCCCATGAATTTGTCTCAATCCCAAGGTTGTTTAGTGCTAACAAGCATTCTTTAGTAGTGTCATGAAGACCCTTAATGGCCGTTACATTTGATGTACCTGCTGATTGATTCATTATTTTATCAACCAAGTTTGCTACCAGAATTAGCTTGTTGTTGTACCGATCTTGTAGTGTTTTCCACGCAGTGACGTAGTTAGCATCTGATAGGGAAAAATGGCTTATTAGGTGCGCTGCTTCCCCAGATACATTGCTCTTCAGGTACCACATTTTTTTGGATTGCAGGTATCGGTTGCTTATCTACCATTTCAGAAAACAACTCATAAAACTGGCGCCATTTTAGGTAGTCACCATCGAACTGCGGTATAGTGATCTTGGGCAGCTGTAATGAGCTTCGGGTTGATGCACATGGGATATCGACAGTTGCTTGTGCTGCATCAACGTCGTGGATCTTATCAGCCATAATGGACCAGTTGGTTACCTTTTCCTGAACCAAATCGTTAAGGATGTAGAAGTCTTCCGTATTGAAATCAAAGGCAGATGGATCTTCAATGTTTTCAAGAATCTCATCATATAGATCTTGGATTTGGTTCCAGAGCTTATTGATAGTGTCCAGCTTTACGCTATAATATGCACGGGGATAACTATCATCGTTGTTCGTGGAGCCACTTAGCATTCTTCATAAGGCTGTTATCCTGGCTGCTGCCCTGCGGATGAGTCCTTGATGATTGGTACGAATTGGGGTAGTAACTCCATGAGCCACATTACCATGCTTCTGCATAACAACGGCATGATTCGTACTTAGAGTCTTTTGTTGATCTTCAGCTGCATTTCGTGAATACCCCTATCAGGGTATACTCATAATTTTGCTCATAATGAATACCCCTAATATTAAGTATATCAAATTTCATTTAATTATAATTGGTCAATTTCAAATTATTTTTGGTTTATTTTCTTCAATTGTAATTGGTTAATATTAAGTTATTTTTGGTTTAATGTATCAAATTACATTTTTGTTATATTGTCAAGTCAGCATAATGTATATTTAAATTTAGTATAAATAATTGAATAAAAATAAAAATTAGTTAGTAACTAGCAGAAAGTTGGTTTTTTAATTATTTTAATCATTTTGTCTTCAAGTTCCAAGTGCTTGAAGATTTACAGGAAAAATAAAATATAGTACAGTCCAAATTCAAGTGTTTGGGTTGATATTTACTATAAATATTTGTACATTTTTGGTGACCCCGACGTGATCTTCTGAGATGGATAAGCCAAATCAACTGCTAGATTTACTGCTGAATACAGGCGAAGCCATTCAGGCGCTCATTCGTAACTTCAGAAAGGATTCAGCCATTCGAAAAACAGCAGCAACTTACTTCGACGAACGTGCCCGACGATGCAATATTGCTGCAGATTTTAATAAAAAAGCTGGATAAACCACACACATCAGGTTCGTTCAATCACTGAAGGAACCCAGAGAAGTACCTACAATAGTCGATTTGCTATCATTTTTGGAAATCCAGTTTCAGTCAATGGAAGCTATCGGTCAAAAGGAGAAGACCACAAACAAGGCTACTTCATCGATCGCATCATCAAGCATAACAAACAGTTCCTGCAACTTCTGCCACAATGGAGTCCACAATATCTATAAGTGCAACCAGTTTTTGCACCAGCCAGTATCAAGCCGACTTCAATGGGTTCAGAAACAAGGACTCTGTGTAAACTGCTTCAAAACAGGTCATACATCAAAAACTTGCAGTTCAAGCAGCTGCAAGAAGTGTATGAAAAAGCACAACACTTTGCTGCATTTGCAACAAATACCTCAACAATCCTCCTCCAACTCAAATTTAGCCTCAAAAACCACATCCCCTCAATCAGGTGCTCAACCAGTCACGTCGTCAGACAACACTGTCGTAACAACTTCAGCAGCTACAAATGCTGCAGGGAGGTGCCAGGGGTATGTTTTATTAGCAACAGCAAAGGTGATTATCTCTGCTCCTAACGTTATTTCAAGCCAGTTCAGGGCAGTACTTGATTCTGGATCACAAGTTAATCTCGTATAGAGACGTGTAACACAAAAATTGTTTATGTCTCCAACAGAGACCTCGCTCTGTATCGATGGTGTTGGTGAGACTCAGAAAAGGTCAAACCATCGTGTAAAGGTCGATATGAAGTCAAGGGATCTCAACTTCTCTGCAAATCTAGATGCGTATGTGCTACCAAGTATCATACCACCACAACCAAGTCGACATATTGACATTTTAACCTGGAACATTCCAAGCAATATTCCATTGGCAGATCCACAATTCAATGTTCCTGAAAAAATAGATATTCTGCTTGGAGCAGAATTTTACTATAAACTCACCCAGAGTGGAACAATTCGCCTTAATGACGACTTACCAGTGATACAGAACACTGCTCTCGGCTGGATTGTAGGTGGTTTAGTCACGGGGTATGCGTCACAAAATTCTCAATGCGCATTTACTTGTGCGATATTTGATACCCCCACATCGTTAGAAGAAACCATAGAACAGCTCTGGAAATTAGACGAGCTTAAGACCATCGAATGACCACTCTCACCCTCCGACAAGTTATGTGAGATGGACTTTAATCAGAATTCATGAGACAGTATAAACAATTAGGCCACATGCAAAGAGTCGATATCGATACCTTGTGTGGTCCAAAATATTTTATTCCTCACCACAGCGTACTGAAACCAGATAGCTCTACGACAAAACTTCGAGTGGTCTTTGATGCGTCAGCTAAAACTTCTTCAGGCTATTCATTGAACGATCTACTGTACACTGGTCCTACTGTGCAAAGTGAGTTATTTTCAATTCTCCTCCGATTTCGATTGCCAAAATTCGTATTTACAACGGATATCGAAAAGATGTATCGACAAATTCTACTTGATCCAAGCAATCATCAATTTCAAGTAATTATCTGGAGAGAGCATCCAAATGCACCCATTGATTATTACAAATTAACCACAGTTACGTATGGAACGCGTGCGGCGCCTTACCTGGCCACGAGATGTCTACAAAAAATAGCTGATGAAAACTCTGCAAATTTCCCATATGGCTCTCAGATGCTAAAAGACAATTTTTATGTGGACGATGGTCTTGGAGGCTCAGACAACCTCAATGTAGCAATCGAAATGCAACGAGAACTCATCACCATTTTAAAAAAGCATGGCTTTAGTTTGAAAAAATGGTGCGCAAACCATTCACAATTACTGAAAAACATCCCTATTGGTGATCAAGAAGTTAATCTGGATTTCAATGGCAGCAATACAAACACTATCAAAACTCTTGGGTTATTTTGGTTGCCCAAAGCCGATCAATTCTGCGCCAAGGTGAAACTCAATCAACTTGAAGTAATTTCGAAGCGTACCGCAACTTCTGATATAGCAAAATTATTTGATCCTCCTGGGCTTCTTTCTCCTGTGGTGGTTAAAGCAAAGATTTTCATTCAACAATTGTGGCAACAAAGCCTAGGTTGGGGTGAACCTTTACCTGATAATCTTTGCGCGACTTGGGAGGCGTTTCGAAATGATTTAAGTAGCTTAAACGGCTTTAAGATATCACGCCATCTATTCAATGGGGAGGTTCCAGTGAAATTGCAGTTGCATGTGTTTGCAGACGCATCTGAAAAGGCATTTGGTGCAGTTTCATATGTTCGAGCAATTCTTAAGGATAGACGCGTGATAGTACGACTGCTGTGTGCAAAATCACGAGTGGCTCCGTTGAAACAGCAGACACTACCTAGATTAGAACTATGTGCAGCAGTCATAGCGGCCCAACTTGCAGATAGAATAAAAGGCGACCTCAAGTTACAGAATACACCAATACATCTATGGACTGACTCCGAGATTGTGCTGTTCTGAATAAACGCACAATCCACCTCCTTTAACACCTTTGTGGCTAATAGGATATCAACAATTCAGTCATTAACGCTACCTGATCAATGGCGACATGTGAGATCAAAGGATAACCCAGCTGACGTATTGTCTAGAGGACTTCAAGCAGCGGAATTGCCAACATGTAATTTATGGCTTTACGGACCTCTTTTCCTTCACGGAAGGGACGAGTCGTGGCCCTCAAAATTTTTGCCATCTCTAGCAACCCTGAATGACAATGAAAGAAAGAAAGTGACTCCGGTCGCAGCAATTGAGGTATCAACTTCTAACGATCTGGTATACAGAATCAATCACAAGAATTCCTTTAAGACGCTGCAGAGGATTCTAGCATATGTTATGCGATTTATAAGCAATTCAAGAACACCCAAGATGCTTCGTCCGAAAGATTTATTCTTGACTTCAAAGGAATTAGAAAAATCACTCTTCTTGATTATCCACAAAATTCAGATTGCTGACTTCGCACAAGAAATCGATCAACTTCAGAAACGCAACGAGGTTGATAAAAGGAGTTCAATTAGTAGTCTGTCTCCATTCATCGATGACAGAGAGATACTCAGAGTAGGGGGCCGATTAGAGGCATCATCCATATCATACGATGCAAAATATCAAATGCTAATTCCCTACAATGATCCCCTCGTTAAACTTCTTTTTACAATGGCTCACAAAGAAAACAAACATTGCGGACCGCAAGCACTATTATACATCATACGACAACGATTTTGGCCAATAAAGGGCAAAATAATGGCTCGATCAACAGTCCAGAAATGCGTTAAATGTACCCGAGCGCGGCCACAACTAATCCATCAATTCATGGGAAATTTACCCCAACCTCGTGTCACTCCTTCTCGTCCCTTTAATAATGCAGGACTTGACTATTGTGGTCCATTTTGGATTCACCACAAGACCAGAGGTAAAAGGCCAACCAAGGCATATATAGCTGTGTTTTGTTGTTTTGCAACCAAGGCCACACATCTTGAATTGGTAACCGATCTGTCAACTGAAGCATTCATTGGTGCACTGAAACGTTTCATCAGCCGTCGAGGCCGTTGTCAGAACATATATTCTGATAACGCTACGAATTCCATTGGTGCTAAAAATCAACTTTCAGAATTGGCCGAAAGCATCTATTCCAACAAGGGACAAGAAGCAATCACTTCCACTTTCAGTTCAAAAGGTATTCAATTTCATTTCATTCCACCGCGAGCACCACACTTCGGCGGGCTATGGGAAGCTGCAGTGAAGTCAGCGAAGCATCTTCTATTACGCAGTGTTGCATCAGCATCTATAACACAGGAAGAACTGGAAACAATAATAGTAGAAATTGAGGCAATTCTTAACTCCCGCCCATTGACGCCAATGTCGAATGATCCAAACGATCTTGAGGCACTAACTCCTGGTCACTTTCTTATTGGTGAGGCGCTCACATCGCAAAAAGACAGCAGTGTAGCTCCAGTAAGGGTATCAGGCTTGTCCCATTGGAAACATGTCTCTTATCTCAAGCAAGAATTTTGGAAACGATGGTCTACTGAGTATCGAAACCAGCTCCAGCAACGTTATAAGTGGACTAAACAGTGTCCTAACATCAAGTTTGGAGACATGGTAGTAGTCAAGGAAGACAACCTACCAGTTATGAGATGGCCCTTGGCGAGAATTGTACAAGCTCACCCTGGTGATGATGGTGTCGTTAGAGTCGTAGAAATAAAAACTACTAATAAAATATTCAAACGGCCAATACACCGACTTGCTCTCTTACCCACTGATTAACATTCTAAGACAGCTGCTGATGGTACAAATGATAACGATCAAACTGGTTTTGACCTCTCCTCTGACTGCAATAAAGAACCCAAGGCCAAAAAAAAGAGAACATGCACAAATCCTATCAATTTAACAAATTGCAGTCCTCAACAAAATGTTTCTAGCGACTTGCTTTTGTCCAAAAGGGTTAATTGGCTCAAATATAGAAAATATATCAGCACCCACTGCTCGCTAAACATACCGTTGAAAACTCCGGAAGATATTGATGACTGTCTAAGTAACTTTAATGAACATATTAAACAAGCAGCTGAACATGCTTCCTCTAGTTTCTGCAAGACTAGATACAACAAAATTTTTTCAGCGGATGTGGAACAACTTTTGTCTGAGAAAAGAAGAGCCCGTAGAGAATGGCAAACGCATAGATCGCCCCAACATAAAGCAAAATTGAGGGAATGCTCAAACCATCTCAGAAACTTGTTGGAGTCATATAGAACAGCATCTCTTAGAGCACACTTAGAAAGTCTAGATACCACTCCCCAGACAAATTATTCTTTATGGCGATCAGCCAAAGGTCTTAAAAGACCCGTTATCGCAAAACCACCACTGCGTAATCTGCGAGGATCCTGGGCAAGAAACGACGAAGAAAAATGTGACCTTTTTGCAAATCACTTAAAGAACGTGTTCACTCCAAATACGTGTACTAGTATAAGCGAATTACCGCTTGTTGTTGCTAGGCAGCCTACACAAATGCAATTCCAATTCTTAGAAGTCGTAGAGGCTATTAATAATTTAAATGCTTAAAAAGCTCCTGGATTTGATAAAATCAGTAACAAAATGCTTTTAGAGCTACCTAGTACAGCAAAAAGAATACTACTTTTTATTTTTAACGCCATATTACGGCTTGAACACTTCCCGCCAAAATGGAAACTTGCTTTAGTAAAGATGATTCCTAAACCTGGAAAAGAGCCTTCCAAGGTTGAATCTTATAGACCTATCAGTTTATTGCCAACCATGTCGAAATTGTTTGAGAAATTGTTAAAAAACAAGTTTATTCCGATCTTATATGATAACGACTGCATTCCCAATCACCAATTTGGTTTTAGACGACATCACAGTACCATTGAACAGACCCACAGGTTGGTTCAAGTTATAAGAAAAGCGTTTGAGGAAAAAAAATATTGTTCTGGGCTGTTTATAGATGTTTCTCAAGCATTTGAAAAAGTCTGGCATGTTATGTGAGATGGACTTTAATCAGAATTCATGAGACAGTATAAACAATTAGGCCACATGCAAAGAGTCGATATCGATACCTTGTGTGGTCCAAAATATTTTATTCCTCACCACAGCGTACTGAAACCAGATAGCTCTACGACAAAACTTCGAGTGGTCTTTGATGCGTCAGCTAAAACTTCTTCAGGCTATTCATTGAACGATCTACTGTACACTGGTCCTACTGTGCAAAGTGAGTTATTTTCAATTCTCCTCCGATTTCGATTGCCAAAATTCGTATTTACAACGGATATCGAAAAGATGTATCGACAAATTCTACTTGATCCAAGCAATCATCAATTTCAAGTAATTATCTGGAGAGAGCATCCAAATGCACCCATTGATTATTACAAATTAACCACAGTTACGTATGGAACACGTGCGGCGCCTTACCTGGCCACGAGATGTCTACAAAAAATAGCTGACGAAAACTCTGCAAATTTCCCATATGGCTCTCAGATGCTAAAAGACAATTTTTATGTGGACGATGGTCTTGGAGGCTCAGACAACCTCAATGTAGCAATCGAAATGCAACGAGAACTCATCACCATTTTAAAAAAGCATGGCTTTAGTTTGAAAAAATGGTGCGCAAACCATTCACAATTACTGAAAAACATCCCTATTGGTGATCAAGAAGTTAATCTGGATTTCAATGGCAGCAATACAAACACTATCAAAACTCTTGGGTTATTTTGGTTGCCCAAAGCCGATCAATTCTGCGCCAAGGTGAAACTCAATCAACTTGAAGTAATTTCGAAGCGTACCGCAACTTCTGATATAGCAAAATTATTTGATCCTCCTGGGCTTCTTTCTCCTGTGGTGGTTAAAGCAAAGATTTTCATTCAACAATTGTGGCAACAAAGCCT
Source organism: Melanophora roralis (assembly GCA_963583895.1). Taxonomy (NCBI): domain Eukaryota; kingdom Metazoa; phylum Arthropoda; class Insecta; order Diptera; family Rhinophoridae; genus Melanophora; species Melanophora roralis. The sequence continues at coordinate 53,057,927 of OY757188.1, forward strand.
AGGTTGGGGTGAACCTTTACCTGATAATCTTTGCGCGACTTGGGAGGCGTTTCGAAATGATTTAAGTAGCTTAAACGGCTTTAAGATATCACGCCATCTATTCAATGGGGAGGTTCCAGTGAAATTGCAGTTGCATGTGTTTGCAGACGCATCTGAAAAGGCATTTGGTGCAGTTTCATATGTTCGAGCAATTCTTAAGGATAGACGCGTGATAGTACGACTGCTGTGTGCAAAATCACGAGTGGCTCCGTTGAAACAGCAGACACTACCTAGATTAGAACTATGTGCAGCAGTCATAGCGGCCCAACTTGCAGATAGAATAAAAGGCGACCTCAAGTTACAGAATACACCAATACATCTATGGACTGACTCCGAGATTGTGCTGTTCTGAATAAACGCACAATCCACCTCCTTTAACACCTTTGTGGCTAATAGGATATCAAAAATTCAGTCATTAACGCTACCTGATCAATGGCGACATGTGAGATCAAAGGATAACCCAGCTGACGTATTGTCTAGAGGACTTCAAGCAGCCGAATTGCCAACATGTAATTTATGGCTTTACGGACCTCTTTTTCTTCACGGAAGGGACGAGTCGTGGCCCTCAAAATTTTTGCCATCTCTAGCAACCCTGAATGACAATGAAAGAAAGAAAGTGACTCCGGTCGCAGCAATTGAGGTATCAACTTCTAACGATCTGGTATACAGAATCAATCACAAGAATTCCTTTAAGACGCTGCAGAGGATTCTAGCATATGTTATGCGATTTATAAGCAATTCAAGAACACCCAAGATGCTTCGTCCGAAAGATTTATTCTTGACTTCAAAGGAATTAGAAAAATCACTCTTCTTGATTATCCACAAAATTCAGATTGCTGACTTCGCACAAGAAATCGATCAACTTCAGAAACGCAACGAGGTTGATAAAAGGAGTTCAATTAGTAGTCTGTCTCCATTCATCGATGACAGAGAGATACTCAGAGTAGGGGGCCGATTAGAGGCATCATCAATATCATACGATGCAAAATATCAAATGCTAATTCCCTACAATGATCCCCTCGTAAAACTTCTTTTTACAATGGCTCACAAAGAAAACAAACATTGCGGACCGCAAGCACTATTATACATCATACGACAACGATTTTGGCCAATAAAGGGCAAAATAATGGCTCGATCAACAGTCCAGAAATGCGTTAAATGTACCCGAGCGCGGCCACAACTAATCCATCAATTCATGGGAAATTTACCCCAACCTCGTGTCACTCCTTCTCGTCCCTTTAATAATGCAGGACTTGACTATTGTGGTCCATTTTGGATTCACTACAAGACCAGAGGTAAAAGGCCAACCAAGGCATATATAGCTGTGTTTTGTTGTTTTGCAACCAAGGCCACACATCTTGAATTGGTAACCGATCTGTCAACTGAAGCATTCATTGGTGCACTGAAACGTTTCATCAGCCGTCGAGGCCGTTGTCAGAACATATATTCTGATAACGCTACGAATTCCATTGGTGCTAAAAATCAACTTTCAGAATTGGCCGAAAGCATCTATTCCAACAAGGGACAAGAAGCAATCACTTCCACTTTCAGTTCAAAAGGTATTCAATTTCATTTCATTCCACCGCGAGCACCACACTTCGGCGGGCTATGGGAAGCTGCAGTGAAGTCAGCGAAGCATCTTCTATTACGCAGTGTTGCATCAGCATCTATAACACAGGAAGAACTGGAAACAATAATAGTAGAAATTGAGGCAATTCTTAACTCCCGCCCATTGACGCCAATGTCGAATGATCCAAACGATCTTGAGGCACTAACTCCTGGTCACTTTCTTATTGGTGAGGCGCTCACATCGCAAAAAGACAGCAGTGTAGCTCCAGTAAGGGTATCAGGCTTGTCCCATTGGAAACATGTCTCTCATCTCAAGCAAGAATTTTGGAAACGATGGTCTACTGAGTATCGAAACCAGCTCCAGCAACGTTATAAGTGGACTAAACAGTGTCCTAACATCAAGTTTGGAGACATGGTAGTAGTCAAGGAAGACAACCTACCAGTTATGAGATGGCCCTTGGCGAGAATTGTACAAGCTCACCCTGGTGATGATGGTGTCGTTAGAGTCGTAGAAATAAAAACTACTAATAAAATATTCAAACGGCCAATACACCGACTTGCTCTCTTACCCATTGATTAACATTGGTAATGATGGTACAAATGATAACGATCAAACTGGTTTTGACCTCTCCTCTGACTGCAATAAAGAACCCAAGGCCAAAAAAAAGAGAACATGCACAAATCCTATCAATTTAACAAATTGCAGTCCTCAACAAAATGTTTCTAGCGACTTGCTTTTGTCCAAAAGGGTTAATTGGCTCAAATATAGAAAATATATCAGCACCCACTGCTCGCTAAACATACCGTTGAAAACTCCGGAAGATATTGATGACTGTCTAAGTAACTTTAATGAACATATTAAACAAGCAGCTGAACATGCTTCCTCTAGTTTCTGCAAGACTAGATACAACAAAATTTTTTCAGCGGATGTGGAACAACTTTTGTCTGAGAAAAGAAGAGCCCGTAGAGAATGGCAAACGCATAGATCGCCCCAACATAAAGCAAAATTGAGGGAATGCTCAAACCATCTCAGAAACTTGTTGGAGTCATATAGAACAGCATCTCTTAGAGCACACTTAGAAAGTCTAGATACCACTCCCCAGACAAATTATTCTTTATGGCGATCAGCCAAAGGTCTTAAAAGACCCGTTATCGCAAAACCACCACTGCGTAATCTGCGAGGATCCTGGGCAAGAAACGACGAAGAAAAATGTGACCTTTTTGCAAATCACTTAAAGAACGTGTTCACTCCAAATACGTGTACTAGTATAAGCGAATTACCGCTTGTTGTTGCTAGGCAGCCTACACAAATGCAATTCCAATTCTTAGAAGTCGTAGAGGCTATTAATAATTTAAATGCTAAAAAAGCTCCTGGATTTGATAAAATCAGTAACAAAATGCTTTTAGAGCTACCTAGTACAGCAAAAAGAATACTACTTTTTATTTTTAACGCCATATTACGGCTTGAACACTTCCCGCCAAAATGGAAACTTGCTTTAGTAAAGATGATTCCTAAACCTGGAAAAGAGCCTTCCAAGGTTGAATCTTATAGACCTATCAGTTTATTGCCAACCATGTCGAAATTGTTTGAGAAATTGTTAAAAAACAAGTTTATTCCGATCTTATATGATAACGACTGCATTCCCAATCACCAATTTAGTTTTAGACGACATCACAGTACCATTGAACAGACCCACAGGTTGGTTCAAGTTATAAGAAAAGCGTTTGAGGAAAAAAAATATTGTTCTGGGCTGTTTATAGATGTTTCTCAAGCATTTGATAAAGTCTGGCATGAAGGTCTTTTGACAAAACTAAAGCTGAACTTGCCTTTGAACCTCTGTAACCTTTTGGAAAAATATATAACCAACAGACAGTTTATGATCAAACAAGGGGACCACTTTAGTAGTCCTCAACCAATTGGGGCTGGCGTTCCCCAAGGTAGCATTCTAGGACCAATTCTGTACCTTCTTTACACAGCAGACGTGCCAACCGATAGCAAAACACATACGTCGACATTTGCTGATGATACTGCCTTTCTAAGTACCCATGAAAATTCTAAAGTGGCCTCAAGACAACTACAGCATCGTATTATCCAAGTAGGAAAATGGGCAAAGTTATGGGGAGTAAAAATTAATGAACAAAAATGTACTCACGTAGCCTTTACTTTACGCAAAGAAACGTGCTCTCCTATCTTTATTAATAATCAGATGGTGCCTCAACACCTTGAGGTGAAATACCTTGGCATTCACCTAGATCGTCGTCTCACATGGAAGTCACACATAGATGCTAAGTTAATACAAATAAAATTGAAAACAGTCCAAATTCATTGGCTGATTGGTAGAAACTCTGTACTTCGTCTCGACTGTAAACTTCAGCTCTACAACTCAATTTTAAAACCAATTTGGTGCTACGGGATACAACTATGGGGTACTGCCTCCGCCTCCAACATAGAGAAAATTCAACGTCGTCAAAATAACATCCTAAGAATGATAACTGATGCACCTTGGTACAGGAAAAACAGCAACATCCACAAGGATCTACATGTTCCACTTGTTAAGTGCGAAATCCTAAACTATGTGGACAAGTATTTAAATAAGTTGGAAACACATCCAAATCCGCTCGCTCGAAACATCTTACAACATGGCGGGCACACTCGCTTGAAGAAGAAGGACACCGTTGCCCTTAGATGAAACCATCCGAAGTGAATATTTTTATTTGAGAACATTAATTTTAGTCTGGCACTGGCTGGACAAATTTTAAACATTTATTTATAAGATTTGAATATTTATTGTTAGTTCACAGAAGTGAAGATTCAATAATAAAATAAATATGAAAAAAAATTAACATTAGTCATAGAGATGCTTCTACTACCATTGGTACTTGGGAATCCAGTCGAAAATAGGAAATTTGGATCCAAATTGGGAATCCACTTTGAGCAAATCGGTACAACCGTCATGGCAACTACCGAATAGAATATGTTTGTTTATTATGATTTACCCACCTACTGGTTGGAAACATCCGTTCTGACCAATGCACATAGGGGTATTTTGCCATTCTAGCCGGACTTTATTTTTTACAAAAAAGCTTCTTAAAAATTACTGAGTGCTCCTAGATTGATGAAACTTGGCAGAAACATGTATTGTAGTCATAGGCATTTAAGGAATAAAAAATAATAAAAATCGAACCAAGGGGACCTTAGAAGAACTCATACTACCTCTGAAAAATTACATTTTTTTTAAGTTTTTAATACTATTGATATGCAAATGCAACTTTAAACATAAGAGAAAGCTAAAAAAATCTACACTTGGACAGTGTCGTCTTCTTCCCTTTCGTGGGCGGCGGCATAAAGTAAAATTTGCAAAAATAATATATATAAAAAAATAATGGAAAACTTACGCCCAAATACTATAAAAGTAAAATTTGTAAGCTTTCATGGGTAGGGGCAGAAATGCCCCCAAACCCCACCCCCCGAAACGGCCCTGTACAAAAATTTTTTTTTTATATATTTTGCTAATTTTCACAAAAAATTTATTTTTTAGCTTGCTTGTCGCTTTTTTTGTAATTTAATGTAATAAGTTTATCTGAAAATAAGTAATTTATATATAACAATAACTTATTTACAAAAATTAATTTAATTGAAAAACTATCCTTTTGCTTCTTTCGTAAAGAGCAATGACTCCTTTTTTTAAGTTTGTCTTATGCTAGTCTTCAGTGGGTCAAAACTGAGCCAAAGTCTATTAATAATATCTACGTTACACTGAACTCTTGCAAACTTTCTTCCAAAATTCTGCCTGTATATCCAAAAATGTTTGTTTCGTACCTCAGCCGCTTCCTCTGATAACAGCCCAATAGGTAATTGATCCACGTATTAAAACCCTATGCATTGTATATTAAAAAATTTTCTGAAACTGTACAAGCACCGCTGACATGTTGCCTTCTTCTTGACATTTTGAAAGTTCGCACAATTTTCTTTCTTAAAATCGCAATTTCTCCTCAACAGATTTATCTTTACATTCATGTACTATTTGTATTAACTCTAATCTTGTATAAACTTTTTCCATTTTACTCTCGTAGTTTTAAAAGTGTTCTGAAAACAATTTCGTGCAATAACCACAATATATATTTATACATTAATAAAATAAGTACTTGAAGCACAGTTTTGTTTTTTTTACGATTTTTTAAAGGTTTTGAAGGCAGGTACATTTATTTTGTTGCATAAAATAGCGTTATTAAGAAAGCTGTCGCACAGGTATTACCAGTTTAGGGGCGGGTAAAAACTACTGCCTCGCACATTCCTTTTTATACATGCTAAGTCGGTGTAAAACCCAATTTAACTTGTTAAAAATTAATTTTAATTTACCTGTTATAATTTTAATAAAAAACATTAAAAAACAATTAATTATCAAAACGTTTAATGACCCACAAAAAAGTTTCTTACTCATATGTGAACACACAAGATGAGAAAAAAACAGAAAAAGTACAATTTTCCAAAATTCGGCAAAAAAAATGGCGCAAAAACGCGCAACGTTTTTTTTTTCGTCTAAAAGTAGAGATCTCAGATTTTATTGTGATAAAAAAAATTTTAAGGATAATGAGTGCCATCACTTGCAAAAACCCTTTGATTTTTTTTTTTTTTTTTACAAAAAGTTAACAAAAAAACCTCTTGTTTTAATTTCGAAGGAATTTTTTAAATAAACTTAAAATAAAAAAAAAATATAATCTTTCACAGAAAAAAAATCAATGTAAAATCTTTTTTTGTTTAGCTACAAAAAATATATTGTAAACCTCTCAAAACCATAAAAAGGTTATAAATTGCAGGCAAATTTACTTAACTTTCCTGACTTTGACAGTGCCTCAAAACGACAAATTGCAAGCAAAAGATCACTATCCGATACAGAATTTTATTATCTGTCGAGCTGCGCACTTTAATTTTTACATTTCTAAAATTTTCATTTTGGCCTAATGTCCGGCTAGATTGGCAAAATACCCCTATGTGCAATAGCACAAAATCCTTACAGGAACTTTGTAAACTTGTAAGGCAAAACGAATCATGTCTGCACATTATTGATCACTTCAAGCAATTAGAAGGTGAATTACAGCTGGAGAATCGATTGTTATGAAGTAAAAGAGGAGCCCTGAATATAGTTGGAAATGTTGCTTACTCGTTTTTTGGAATATTGGACTCAGACTATGCTGACTATTTGGTCTGATACAATTCGACAAGTAAAGGAAAATGAGTCATTTTTACTTAAATTGCTAAAAAATCAAACATCAATTTTCGACTCGACACTGAATATTATGCGACAGAATCAAATGGCAGCTAAGGCAAAATTTGAGCAATTGGAACGGAAATTTAAAACCATTTCGGATACTGTGGAAAACATCGGTAATTGGCTAGTTCAAGTACAACTTACACAACTATTTAATTCTGGAGTTCTAGAATTAACTTTGGCTGCAAACAATGTAAAGAAAAAAAACAGTCGTCAATTCTCAACACTCTTATCGATACGCATCACGGAAAAATCAGTCCACTATTACTAACTCCAGACCAGTTACAAGGTGAAGTCAATCAAATAAAACTGCATGCACCAACGTCAACCCATCTTCCCGTTACTGATAAGGATGAACTCCTAGAACTATTTAAACTGATGACGGTTCAAGGAAGGCTCACTAGTCAACATGTAGTGTTCAAGGTCACTCTACCATTAGTTGAAGATGAGGAGTTTATGGTATTATATTTGACTTCTGTACCCAACACAATAAACAACAGCATGGTGGCCATCAAGCCATGTACTACCTTTCTGGGTATAAATCCGTCCCGTAAACAATATATACTTCTTACAAGGTCAGAGCTAAACTCCTGCAACATCATAAAACAAGACGTCTTCTTATGTTCCAACGCTCATATCCGATACAGCTATGGTTCAGAGATGAGTGAATGTGAAATAAATTTGAATAATAACAAAACTACACCTACTTGCAAAATAGAAAAATCTAACTCCAAATGGATCCCACTTAACAAGAGAAATCAATGGATATATGCCACCTCATCGCCATCACGTGCAACAGCTGTTTGTAACAGAGACATTATTAATCTTTCGTTCAAAGGATCCGGCTTACTTGCGCTTCAGCCAGAATGTGTTCTTAAAAATGAGTTTGTTACCATGAGTGGACAAAAAACTATATCGACTATAATAAGGTCGTCATACACCAGCCTTGGCAGGATTTCCGACTTGTCGGCAACAGGTTACGATACTCAATCCGTGAATCAATCAACCTATATTAGCCTGCCCCCCTGTTCTGTAACTGGCGAGAAGTTTTCGCAGCGAGAAAATTTTTTTTATTGTCATAGTCTTCCGATTATTAACAGTGTGACTTAGATAATACATGAACTCTCATTATACAACGCTAAAAGTTAAAAAAATTAAGTTTATCGTGTTCATCCTGTCTTTTACAAGGTGACTATAGACTTTTCGATGCGAGAAGTTCTCACTAAAGTTACAGAACACAGGCACTGGATAACGTGGATGACAAAAATATAAAGGAGCTACTAACCTTACAGAAGTCATTAAAAGAGCAAAAAATTTTGGACTTACCGAATGAACTTAAGTCCCACCAACAACACAGTCATGCGGTTGGGTACCTAGCACTTTCAATAAGTTTAGCCACACTCGCCATACTGCTAAGTAAATGTAAGAAAGGATGTAAGGTGAAAAATTCAACGAGCACTGTGACCACTCACGAAAACATTGAGTTACGAGATACTAAGATGACACCGATACCAATGCCCCGCCATCAAGGTAATAGATTTATCCTAGACGTCTAGTTCAACCATATCTCCCAGGTATAGCAGCTGCTGTTGTAAACTTTGTTAAACATCCGTTCAACGGGGGGGAGGATGTTAAAGCTCATAATTTTGCATATCGTGAATACCCCTATCAGTGTATACTCATAATTTTGCTCATAATGAATACCCCTAATATTAAGTATATCAAATTTCATTTAATTATAATTGGTCAATTTCAAATTATTTTTGGTTTATTTTCTTCAATTGCAATTGGTTAATATTAAGTTATTTTTGGTTTAATAGATCAAATTACATTTTTGTTATATTGTCAAGTCAGCATAATGTGTATTTAAATTTAGTATAAATAATTGAATAAAAATAAAAATTAGTTAGTAACTAGCAGAAAGTTGGTTTTTTTATTATTTCAATCATTTTGTCTTCAAGTTCCAAGTGCTTGAAGATTTACAGGAAAAATAAAATATAGTACAGTCCAAATCCAAGTGTTTGGGTTGATATTTACTATAAATATTTGTACATGGTATTTGAGCCCAAAATTAAAAATTGTCTTAAAAAAATAGTTCAACTATAAATACATAAATAAAACGCATAAAACACGCATGGGCACGGTGATAACCAGCGTTGTCAACTTTTTGGGGTAGAAGCACGCTGTTCACCCTATTTAAACGCGCCAAAAAGCGCTAAGAAATTTCTTTGCAAGATATTTAAAGTTAAAGCGCGCCAAAATAAAAGCGCTAAAATTACAAAATCAATGTGCACAAAAAATTTTTGGCTTAAAATCATGTTTTTTTAAAAATGTACACATATTTGTGTATAAAGGTATGTATTTTTAATCGTTAAACGACATGTTTAGTAAGCAATTTGCCAAGAAATACCTAATTTTTAAAAATATATTTTTAAATATATTTTTACTTTTAAACACAAAGTGTCTCGGTAGAGTAGATGGTAGCGCGCTGGTGTTGAAGTTCGGAGAGTTCCTAGTTCAAATCCCAACTTACATCAAGCATAGAAAAACAAATTAAAATTATAAATATGAAATATGTATAAAAATATATATAAAAAATATAATGGGCTTTCTTCTTCTTTTATGAAGTTCATTTAGTCAAAAAAATAAGTTTTCATTTCGCCACTTACACTTAAATAAATCAATTATTTTAAGCTTTTATCAAGTACGGTTTCGGACCTAAATCAATCCTTTTTTGGCTTAAATGGGGCCAAAAGTAAACAATTCATACTAGATAAATTGTACTTGGTTTACGAAAATCCGTACTTGGTTTAAGCTTGATTTAAGTAAGGATTACATGGTATATTTTTCGTGTGTAAAAAGGTAATCGTGAGTTTTAGCAAAAAATTTTTAAAAGCTTTATTCTATCATCCATCGACTGTTAGAAAAAAGTAGTAAAAATATCAGCTCGCAAAAGTTAGAAAAAACTAAAAGTTTATGTTTTTGAGTCTAAATTTATTTTAAAAATACTGCGCAAAACGCGCCAATTTAGCGCGTTTTTAAAAAAACGCGCTGAGGAGTAAAAATGCGCTTTTTGAGTAGTTAAAAAGCGCGAAATCTACCGCGAAACGCGCTAAATTGGCATCGCTGGTGATAACTAACAATTTAAAAAAAATTGTACATTTAAAAATAACGTAATCTTCAATACCAGTCTTACATATGGTGCAAAGACCTATAACTAGATGGCGTTAGTAAATAAAAAAAATGAAAAAAAAACCTTTGATTCGGTTAGTTCTAAATGGAAATAGCTTTGTGCCGACTCGCCACGCCACTATAGGCGAACGGGTTAAACGGCTGATGTTTTTATTTATTTATGTATTTATTTATTTGTTTATTTATTTATTTATTTATTTTTTATTTATTTATTTAATTATTATATCCATGCACAACAAGACAAAGTCTTATAATAAAAGTGCAAGGATTGATTAAAACACAAGTTTTTGGTACCATAATTTTAAATAATATACTTAAATATAATAATAAATACAAATATAATCTTATATATAAAATAAAAATTTTTTTTTTGTTAGTGACACCGCTTATAACTCAAGAACGGCTGGACCGATTTTAATGAAACTTGAAAAAAGGTCATACCCGATATCTGGGAATGCGTTTTAGGCTTATTTGTTTTTGGAAATTCCGACTGGGCGTGGCACCTCCCATACAAATTGAACAGTTTTTTTCATATATCTCAATACCTATTATAGCTGAAGTCTCCAAATTTGGTACAACTAAATTATTTATTGATGTTCATAATTGAGTTGTGTATGGGCGGAAACAAATAAATGGGCGTGGCACCTCCCATACAAGGAAAATAGTTTTTTGTATATATTTCAGCAACTGTAACAGCTGAAGTCTCCAAACTTCGTACGGCTGCTTTAAGTGCTAATTTGCATAATTGAGCTTTTTATGGGCGGGAAAAAATAAATAGGCGTGGCACCTCCCATACAACCAAAATAGTTTTTTGTATATATTTCAACAACTGTAAAAGCTGAAGTCTCCGAACTTCGTACGTATGTTTATAGGTCTAATATGCATAATTGAGCATTTTATGGGCGAAAAAAAATAAATAGGCGTGGCACCTCCCATACAACGAAAATAGTTTTTTGTATATATTTTAACAACTGTAATAGCTGAAGTCTCCAAACTTCGTACGGATGTTTATAGTGCTAATATGCATAATTGTGCTTTTTATGGGCGGGAAAAAATAAATAGGCGTGGCCCCTCCCATACAACGAAAATAGTTTTTTGTATATATTTCAACAACTGCAACAGCTGAAGTCTCCGAACTTCGTACGTATGTTTATAGTGCTAATATGCATAATTTAGTTTTTTATGGGCGGGAAAAAATAAATAGGCGTGGCCCCTCCCATACAACGAAAATAGTTTTTGTATATATTTCAACAACTGTAAAAGCTGAAGTCTCCGAACTTCGTACGTATGTTTATAGTGCTAATATGCATAATTTAGTTTTTTATGGGCGGGAAAAAATAAATAGGCGTGGCACCTCCCATACAACGAAAATAGTTTTTTGTATATATTTCAACAACTGTACTAGCTGAAGTCTCCGAAATTGGTACGTATGTTTATAGTGCTAATATGCATAATTAAGTTTTTTATGGGCGGGAAAAAATAAATAGGCGTGGCACCTGCCATACAACGAAAATAGTTTTTTGTATATATCTCAACAACTGTAACAGCTAAAGTCTCCGAACTTCGTACGTATGTTTATAGTGGTAATATGCATAATTGAGCTTTTTATGGGCGGGAAAAAATAAATAGGCGTGGCACCTGCCATACAACGAAAATAGTTTTTTGTATATATCTCAACAACTGTAACAGCTAAAGTCTCCGAACTTCGTACGTATGTTTATAGTGGTAATATGCATAATTGAGCTTTTTATGAGCGGGAAAAAATAAATAGGCGTGGCACCTCCCATACAACGAAAATAGTTTTTTGTATATATCTCAACAACTGTAACAGCTGAAGTCTCCGAACTTCGTACGTATGTTTATAGCGCTAATATGCATAATTGAGCTTTTTATGGGCGGGAAAAAATAAATAGGCGTGGCACCTCCCATACAACGAAAATAGTTCTTTGTATATATTTCAACAACTGTAACAGCTTAAGTCTTCAAACTTTGTACGGATGTTAATAGTGCTAATATGCATAATTGAGCTTTGTATGGGCGGGAAAAAATAAATAGGCGTGGTACCTCCTATACAACGAAAATAGTTTTTTGTATATATTTCTACAACAGTAACAGTTGAACTCTCAAAACTTTGTAAAGATGTTTATAATGGTAATATGCATAATTCAGCTTTGTAAGGTTAAAGTCTCAAAATTTTGTGCAGGTGCTTACAATGTTGATGTTTACAATTAAGCTGAGTTTGGGCGTAAAGATAACAATAGGTGTGGCACCCACCTCCTTTACTAGAAAGAATCTCTTACATATATATGTCAATAAATGTAACAGCTGAAATCTCCAAATTTAATATGGGTATTTATTATGCTTATATGCATAACTGAGATTAGTATAGGCAGTAAGTGAACTATGGGTGTGGAACCTCTAATAGCATGGAAATATTTATATGTGTATCTCATTAACTGTGACAGCTAAGGTCTCCAAACTTTTTGGTGTGGCACCTCCCGTACAATTTGATTTTTTTTACATGTTCTTCAATAATTCTTAAAGCTAGAGTTTCAAAATTGTCTATGGATGTTTTTGTTTGCAAATATACATAATTGTGGTGAGTATACTTAAGAGAAAAGGGAATAAAGGTCATGGCATCTCCCGTACAACAAAAATACTTTCTTATATAAGTCTCAATAACTGTAAAAAACTTCAAAAAACGTGTTCATATTTTTCCTAAACCAGTTGAACGCAATTTAAATTATTAGTTTAAAAGTAACAAAAATAACTTAAAAATTACCAATAAAATGTTTATCCCTTTTTACACCTTAGGATCAAAATTATCAAAATTTTATAATCATATTTTTTCGAGACCTGTCGAACGCAATATCAAAATATAATTTGAGCCCCTTTTTATCTTTTTCAGTTCCGAAGGTACAAAATGGATATAAGCAGTTTCAAAATATGGTTTTTACCCTGTCTCCCCTAATGGTCTAATATTTCAAAAAAAGTACAAAAAATGCATTTATAACTTTGAAACCTCTCGAGCGTAAATAAAATAACAGTTCTATCTTTTTTTAGCTCAGAAGCTACAAGATTAACCAATACATATTTGAAGTCTTGCCCTTTGCATTTAGTTTATGAAATGATGAATCTGTCTGTCAGTTAGCGAATCATTAACGCAATTTTTTTCTATACATTGTTTTGTAAGCACAACAAACATTTAATAAAATAAAAAAAAATATTTACAAGTGGCGGATAAGGCCACAAAAAAATGAAGCCATTATAAACTGAACTGTTTGTGAAGTTTTTCTTGGTAATAGCTTCCCATCATGAAAGATGCGATAGGCTCAGCTATTCTATTTACGCTTTATCAGCAATTTTCAGTAATTATCAAAGAAACAAACAAAACATGTTTATAACGTTATTGACGCGCTACTAAGGATAATATTTTGTGAGTTGTGTGTGTTTAGGCAAAAAATTCGTTTGCTGATTATATATATTGTTAGGCAATACGTGTTCGGAGATACTCAATGCTGGATATATATGCACACATTCTTATTTAGTTAGTTGAAAAATTTCGACCAGACCAGAAAGATGATATTATAAGTGCTGAGATCCCTGATCCCGAAACAGATCAAGAACTACATTATGTTGTAATTACATATATGATTCATAGATCGTGTGGCCCCATCAACCCCCCATCACCGTGCATGTTCGACGGCAAGTGTTTCAAACATTATCCACGAAAGTTGACGGCGGAAAATATCACTGGCAATGACAGTTATCCACTGTATCGGCGTTGATGGCCCAATGACAACGGTAAAACTATTACAAAGAAAGTAAAAGGAAACGATTTTGTGATTGACACCAGTTGGGCTCTGCCACTTCTTTCCAAATCATTTAAGACGCATTGCAAATATGTCACGAAAGGCAGCGATATGGCTCTTTTTAGCATCCAACTGCAACGACGAAATTACGCGTTATCAAGTTGGGCGATATGTGAATTGCAATGAGGCGGTTTGGCGTATTTCTCATGTCCTATTCATCCCACTGTTGCACATTTAGCAGTGCATCTGGAGAATGGCCAACGAGTATATTTCACTGCGGCAAATATTGTTCAACGTGCTGAAATACCTCCAGCGACAACATTGACAAGTATCTTTGATGTTTGTCAAAGCGATCCGTTTGTACGAACTTTACTTTACTCGGAGATGCCACGGTATTACACTTGGAACGCTTCTTCAAAAAATTTTAACGTCAAAAGAAAGGCACTATGGTTGAATAAAAATAAAAATTAGTTAGTAACTAGCAGAAAGTTGGTTTTTTTATTATTTCAATCATTTTGTCTTCAAGTTCCAAGTGCTTGAAGATTTACAGGAAAAATAAAATATAGTACAGTCCAAATCCAAGTGTTTGGGTTGATATTTACTATAAATATTTGTACATGGTATTTGAGCCCAAAATTAAAAATTGTCTTAAAAAAATAGTTCAACTATAAATACATAAATAAAACGCATAAAACACGCATGGGCACGGTGATAACCAGCGTTGTCAACTTTTTGGGGTAGAAGCACGCTGTTCACCCTATTTAAACGCGCCAAAAAGCGTTTAGAAATTTCTTTGCAAGATATTTAAAGTTAAAGCGCGCCAAAATAAAAGCGCTAAAATTACAAAATCAATGTGCACAAAAAATTTTTGGCTTAAAATCATGTTTTTTTAAAAATGTACACATATTTGTGTATAAAGGTATGTATTTTTAATCGTTAAACGACATGTTTAGTAAGCAATTTGCCAAGAAATACCTAATTTTTAAAAATATATTTTTAAATATATTTTTACTTTTAAACACAAAGTGTCTCGGTAGAGTAGATGGTAGCGCGCTGGTGTTGAAGTTCGGAGAGTTCCTAGTTCAAACCCCAACTTACATCAAGCATAGAAAAACAAATTAAAATTATAAATATGAAATATGTATAAAAATATATATAAAAAATATAATGGGCTTTCTTCTTCTTTTATGAAGTTCATTTAGTCAAAAAAATAAGTTTTCATTTCGCCACTTACACTTAAATAAATCAATTATTTTAAGCTTTTATCAAGTACGGTTTCGGACCTAAATCAATCCTTTTTTGGCTTAAATGGGGCCAAAAGTAAACAATTCATACTAGATAAATTGTACTTGGTTTACGAAAATCCGTACTTGGTTTAAGCTTGATTTAAGTAAGGATTACATGGTATATTTTTCGTGTGTAAAAAGGTAATCATGAGTTTTAGCAAAAAATTTTTAAAAGCTTTATTCTATCATCCATCGACTGTTAGAAAAAAGTAGTAAAAATATCAGCTCGCAAAAGTTAGAAAAAACTAAAAGTTTATGTTTTTGAGTCTAAATTTATTTTAAAAAGACTGCGCAAAACGCGCCAATTTAGCGCGTTTTTAAAAAAACGCGCTGAGGAGTAAAAATGCGCTTTTTGAGTAGTTAAAAAGCGCGAAATCTACCGCGAAACGCGCTAAATTGGCATCGCTGGTGATAACTAACAATTTAAAAAAAATTGTACATTTAAAAATAACGTAATCTTCAATACCAGTCTTGCATATGGTGCAAAGACCTATAACTAGATGGCGTTAGTAAATAAAAAAAATGAAAAAAAAACCTTTGATTCGGTTAGTTCTAAATGGAAATAGCTTTGTGCCGACTCGCCACGCCACTATAGGCGAACGGGTTAAACGGCTGATGTTTTTATTTATTTATGTATTTATTTATTTGTTTATTTATTTATTTATTTATTTTTTATTTATTTATTTAATTATTATATCCATGCACAACAAGACAAAGTCTTATAATAAAAGTGCAAGGATTGATTAAAACACAAGTTTTTGGTACCATAATTTTAAATAATATACTTAAATATAATAATAAATACAAATATAATCTTATATATAAAAGAAAAATTTTTTTTTTGTTAGTGACACCGCTTATAACTCAAGAACGGCTGGACCGATTTTAATGAAACTTGAAAAAAGGTCATACCCGATATCTGGGAATGCGTTTTAGGCTTATTTGTTTTTGGAAATTCCGACTGGGCGTGGCACCTCCCATACAAATTGAACAGTTTTTTTCATATATCTCAATACCTATTATAGCTGAAGTCTCCAAATTTGGTACAACTAAATTATTTATTGATGTTCATAATTGAGTTGTGTATGGGCGGAAACAAATAAATGGGCGTGGCACCTCCCATACAAGGAAAATAGTTTTTTGTATATATTTCAGCAACTGTAACAGCTGAAGTCTCCAAACTTCGTACGGCTGCTTTAAGTGCTAATTTGCATAATTGAGCTTTTTATGGGCGGGAAAAAATAAATAGGCGTGGCACCTCCCATACAACCAAAATAGTTTTTTGTATATATTTCAACAACTGTAAAAGCTGAAGTCTCCGAACTTCGTACGTATGTTTATAGGTCTAATATGCATAATTGAGCTTTTTATGGGCGAAAAAAAATAAATAGGCGTGGCACCTCCCATACAACGAAAATAGTTTTTTGTATATATTTTAACAACTGTAATAGCTGAAGTCTCCAAACTTCGTACGGATGTTTATAGTGCTAATATGCATAATTGTGCTTTTTATGGGCGGGAAAAAATAAATAGGCGTGGCCCCTCCCATACAACGAAAATAGTTTTTTGTATATATTTCAACAACTGCAACAGCTGAAGTCTCCGAACTTCGTACGTATGTTTATAGTGCTAATATGCATAATTTAGTTTTTTATGGGCGGGAAAAAATAAATAGGCGTGGCCCCTCCCATACAACGAAAATAGTTTTTGTATATATTTCAACAACTGTAAAAGCTGAAGTCTCCGAATTTCGTACGTATGTTTATAGTGCTAATATGCATAATTTAGTTTTTTATGGGCGGGAAAAAATAAATAGGCGTGGCACCTCCCATACAACGAAAATAGTTTTTTGTATATATTTCAACAACTGTACTAGCTGAAGTCTCCGAAATTGGTACGTATGTTTATAGTGCTAATATGCATAATTAAGTTTTTTATGGGCGGGAAAAAATAAATAGGCGTGGCACCTGCCATACAACGAAAATAGTTTTTTGTATATATCTCAACAACTGTAACAGCTAAAGTCTCCGAACTTCGTACGTATGTTTATAGTGGTAATATGCATAATTGAGCTTTTTATGGGCGGGAAAAAATAAATAGGCGTGGCACCTGCCATACAACGAAAATAGTTTTTTGTATATATCTCAACAACTGTAACAGCTAAAGTCTCCGAACTTCGTACGTATGTTTATAGTGGTAATATGCATAATTGAGCTTTTTATGAGCGGGAAAAAATAAATAGGCGTGGCACCTCCCATACAACGAAAATAGTTTTTTGTATATATCTCAACAACTGTAACAGCTGAAGTCTCCGAACTTCGTACGTATGTTTATAGCGCTAATATGCATAATTGAGCTTTTTATGGGCGGGAAAAAATAAATAGGCGTGGCACCTCCCATACAACGAAAATAGTTCTTTGTATATATTTCAACAACTGTAACAGCTTAAGTCTTCAAACTTTGTACGGATGTTAATAGTGCTAATATGCATAATTGAGCTTTGTATGGGCGGGAAAAAATAAATAGGCGTGGTACCTCCTATACAACGAAAATAGTTTTTTGTATATATTTCTACAACAGTAACAGTTGAACTCTCAAAACTTTGTAAAGATAATGGTAATATGCATAATTCAGCTTTGTAAGGTTAAAGTCTCAAAATTTTGTGCAGGTGCTTACAATGTTGATGTTTACAATTAAGCTGAGTTTGGGCGTAAAGATAACAATAGGTGTGGCACCCACCTCCTTTACTAGAAAGAATCTCTTACATATATATGTCAATAAATGTAACAGCTGAAATCTCCAAATTTAATATGGGTATTTATTATGCTTATATGCATAACTGAGATTAGTATAGGCAGTAAGTGAACTATGGGTGTGGAACCTCTAATAGCATGGAAATATTTATATGTGTATCTCATTAACTGTGACAGCTAAGGTCTCCAAACTTTTTGGTGTGGCACCTCCCGTACAATTTGATTTTTTTTACATGTTCTTCAATAATTCTTAAAGCTAGAGTTTCAAAATTGTCTATGGATGTTTTTGTTTGCAAATATACATAATTGTGGTGAGTATACTTAAGAGAAAAGGGAATAAAGGTCATGGCATCTCCCGTACAACAAAAATACTTTCTTATATAAGTCTCAATAACTGTAAAAAACTTCAAAAAACGTGTTCATATTTTTCCTAAACCAGTTGAACGCAATTTAAATTATTAGTTTAAAAGTAACAAAAATAACTTAAAAATTACCAATAAAATGTTTATCCCTTTTTACACCTTAGGATCAAAATTATCAAAATTTTATAATCATATTTTTTCGAGACCTGTCGAACGCAATATCAAAATATAATTTGAGCCCCTTTTTATCTTTTTCAGTTCCGAAGGTACAAAATGGATATAAGCAGTTTCAAAATATGGTTTTTACCCTGTCTCCCCTAATGGTCTAATATTTCAAAAAAAGTACAAAAAATGCATTTATAACTTTGAAACCTCTCGAGCGTAAATAAAATAACAGTTCTATCTTTTTTTAGCTCAGAAGCTACAAGATTAACCAATACATATTTGAAGTCTTGCCCTTTGCATTTAGTTTATGAAATGATGAATCTGTCTGTCAGTTAGCGAATCATTAACGCAATTTTTTTCTATACATTGTTTTGTAAGCACAACAAACATTTAATAAAATAAAAAAAAATATTTACAAGTGGCGGATAAGGCCACAAAAAAATGAAGCCATTATAAACTGAACTGTTTGTGAAGTTTTTCTTGGTAATAGCTTCCCATCATGAAAGATGCGATAGGCTCAGCTATTCTATTTACGCTTTATCAGCAATTTTCAGTAATTATCAAAGAAACAAACAAAACATGTTTATAACGTTATTGACGCGCTACTAAGGATAATATTTTGTGAATTGTGTGTGTTTAGGCAAAAAATTCGTTTGCTGATTATATATATTGTTAGGCAATACGTGTTCGGAGATACTCAATGCTGGATATATATGCACACATTCTTATTTAGTTAGTTGAAAAATTTCGACCAGACCAGAAAGATGATATTATAAGTGCTGAGATCCCTGATCCCGAAACAGATCAAGAACTACATTATGTTGTAATTACATATATGATTCATAGATCGTGTGGCCCCATCAACCCCCCATCACCGTGCATGTTCGACGGCAAGTGTTCCAAACATTATCCACGAAAGTTGACGGCGGAAAATATCACTGGCAATGACAGTTATCCACTGTATCGGCATTGATGGCCCAATGACAACGGTAAAACTATTACAAAGAAAGTAAAAGGAAACGATTTTGTGATTGACACCAGTTGGGCTCTGCCACTTCTTTCCAAATCATTTAAGACGCATTGCAAATATGTCACGAAAGGCAGCGATATGGCTCTTTTTAGCATCCAACTGCAACGACGAAATTACGCGTTATCAAGTTGGGCGATATGTGAATTGCAATGAGGCGGTTTGGCGTATTTCTCATGTCCTATTCATCCCACTGTTGCACATTTAGCAGTGCATCTGGAGAATGGCCAACGAGTATATTTCACTGCGGCAAATATTGTTCAACGTGCTGAAATACCTCCAGCGACAACATTGACAAGTATCTTTGATGTTTGTCAAAGCGATCCGTTTGTACGAACTTTACTTTACTCGGAGATGCCACGGTATTACACTTGGAACGCTTCTTCAAAAAATTTTAACGTCAAAAGAAAGGCACTATGGTTGAATAAAAATAAAAATTAGTTAGTAACTAGCAGAAAGTTGGTTTTTTTATTATTTCAATCATTTTGTCTTCAAGTTCCAAGTGCTTGAAGATTTACAGGAAAAATAAAATATAGTACAGTCCAAATCCAAGTGTTTGGGTTGATATTTACTATAAATATTTGTACATGGTATTTGAGCCCAAAATTAAAAATTGTCTTAAAAAAATAGTTCAACTATAAATACATAAATAAAACGCATAAAACACGCATGGGCACGGTGATAACCAGCGTTGTCAACTTTTTGGGGTAGAAGCACGCTGTTCACCCTATTTAAACGCGCCAAAAAGCGTTTAGAAATTTCTTTGCAAGATATTTAAAGTTAAAGCGCGCCAAAATAAAAGCGCTAAAATTACAAAATCAATGTGCACAAAAAATTTTTGGCTTAAAATCATGTTTTTTTAAAAATGTACACATATTTGTGTATAAAGGTATGTATTTTTAATCGTTAAACGACATGTTTAGTAAGCAATTTGCCAAGAAATACCTAATTTTTAAAAATATATTTTTAAATATATTTTTACTTTTAAACACAAAGTGTCTCGGTAGAGTAGATGGTAGCGCGCTGGTGTTGAAGTTCGGAGAGTTCCTAGTTCAAACCCCAACTTACATCAAGCATAGAAAAACAAATTAAAATTATAAATATGAAATATGTATAAAAATATATATAAAAAATATAATGGGCTTTCTTCTTCTTTTATGAAGTTCATTTAGTCAAAAAAATAAGTTTTCATTTCGCCACTTACACTTAAATAAATCAATTATTTTAAGCTTTTATCAAGTACGGTTTCGGACCTAAATCAATCCTTTTTTGGCTTAAATGGGGCCAAAAGTAAACAATTCATACTAGATAAATTGTACTTGGTTTACGAAAATCCGTACTTGGTTTAAGCTTGATTTAAGTAAGGATTACATGGTATATTTTTCGTGTGTAAAAAGGTAATCGTGAGTTTTAGCAAAAAATTTTTAAAAGCTTTATTCTATCATCCATCGACTGTTAGAAAAAAGTAGTAAAAATATCAGCTCGCAAAAGTTAGAAAAAACTAAAAGTTTATGTTTTTGAGTCTAAATTTATTTTAAAAATACTGCGCAAAACGCGCCAATTTAGCGCGTTTTTAAAAAAACGCGCTGAGGAGTAAAAATGCGCTTTTTGAGTAGTTAAAAAGCGCGAAATCTAGCGCGAAACGCGCTAAATTGGCATCGCTGGTGATAACTAACAATTTAAAAAAAAATTGTACATTTAAAAATAACGTAATCTTCAATACCAGTCTTACATATGGTGCAAAGACCTATAACTAGATGGCGTTAGTAAATAAAAAAATGAAAAAAAAACCTTTGATTCGGTTAGTTCTAAATGGAAATAGCTTTGTGCCGACTCGCCACGCCACTATAGGCGAACGGGTTAAACGGCTGATGTTTTTATTTATTTATGTATTTATTTATTTGTTTATTTATTTATTTATTTATTTTTTATTTATTTATTTAATTATTATATCCATGCACAACAAGACAAAGTCTTATAATAAAAGTGCAAGGATTGATTAAAACACAAGTTTTTGGTACCATAATTTTAAATAATATACTTAAATATAATAATAAATACAAATATAATCTTATATATAAAAGAACAATTTTTTTTTTGTTAGTGACACCGCTTATAACTCAAGAACGGCTGGACCGATTTTAATGAAACTTGAAAAAAGGTCATACCCGATATCTGGGAATGCGTTTTAGGCTTATTTGTTTTTGGAAATTCCGACTGGGCGTGGCACCTCCCATACAAATTGAACAGTTTTTTTCATATATCTCAATACCTATTATAGCTGAAGTCTCCAAATTTGGTACAACTAAATAATTTATTGATGTTCATAATTGAGTTGTGTATGGGCGGAAACAAATAAATGGGCGTGGCACCTCCCATACAAGGAAAATAGTTTTTTGTATATATTTCAGCAACTGTAACAGCTGAAGTCTCCAAACTTCGTACGGCTGCTTTAAGTGCTAATTTGCATAATTGAGCTTTTTATGGGCGGGAAAAAATAAATAGGCGTGGCACCTCCCATACAACCAAAATAGTTTTTTGTATATATTTCAACAACTGTAAAAGCTGAAGTCTCCGAACTTCGTACGTATGTTTATAGGTCTAATATGCATAATTGAGCTTTTTATGGGCGGAAAAAAATAAATAGGCGTGGCACCTCCCATACAACGAAAATAGTTTTTTGTATATATTTCAACAACTGCAACAGCTGAAGTCTCCGAACTTCGTACGTATGTTTATAGTGCTAATATGCATAATTTAGTTTTTTATGGGCGGGAAAAAATAAATAGGCGTGGCCCCTCCCATACAACGAAAATAGTTTTTTGTATATATTTCAACAACTGTAAAAGCTGAAGTCTCCGAACTTCGTACGTATGTTTATAGTGCTAATATGCATAATTAAGTTTTTTATGGGCGGGAAAAAATAAATAGGCGTGGCACCTCCCATACAACGAAAATAGTTTTTTGTATATATTTCAACAACTGTACTAGCTGAAGTCTCCGAAATTGGTACGTATGTTTATAGTGCTAATATGCATAATTAAGTTTTTTATGGGCGGGAAAAAATAAATAGGCGTGGCACCTGCCATACAACGAAAATAGTTTTTTGTATATATCTCAACAACTGTAACAGCTAAAGTCTCCGAACTTCGTACGTATGTTTATAGTGGTAATATGCATAATTGAGCTTTTTATGGGCGGGAAAAAATAAATAGGCGTGGCCCCTCCCATACAACGAAAATAGTTTTTTGTATATATTTCAACAACTGTAACAGCTTAAGTCTTCAAACTTTGTACGTATGTTTATAGCGCTAATATGCATAATTGAGCTTTTTATGGGCGGGAAAAAATAAATAGGCGTGGCACCTCCCATACAACGAAAATAGTTTTTTGTATATATCTCAACAACTGTAACAGCTGAAGTCTCCGAACTTCGTACGTATGTTTATAGCGCTAATATGCATAATTGAGCTTTTTATGGGCGGGAAAAAATAAATAGGCGTGGCACCTCCCATACAACGAAAATAGTTCTTTGTATATATTTCAACAACTGTAACAGCTTAAGTCTTCAAACTTTGTACGGATGTTAATAGTGCTAATATGCATAATTGAGCTTTGTATGGGCGGGAAAAAATAAATAGGCGTGGTACCTCCTATACAACGAAAATAGTTTTTTGTATATATTTCTACAACAGTAACAGTTGAACTCTCAAAACTTTGTAAAGATGTTTATAATGGTAATATGCATAATTCAGCTTTGTAAGGTTAAAGTCTCAAAATTTTGTGCAGGTGCTTACAATGTTGATGTTTACAATTAAGCTGAGTTTGGGCGTAAAGATAACAATAGGTGTGGCACCCACCTCCTTTACTAGAAAGAATCTCTTACATATATATGTCAATAAATGTAACAGCTGAAATCTCCAAATTTAATATGGGTATTTATTATGCTTATATGCATAACTGAGATTAGTATAGGCAGTAAGTGAACTATGGGTGTGGAACCTCTAATAGCATGGAAATATTTATATGTGTATCTCATTAACTGTGACAGCTAAGGTCTCCAAACTTTTTGGTGTGGCACCTCCCGTACAATTTGATTTTTTTTACATGTTCTTCAATAATTCTTAAAGCTAGAGTTTCAAAATTGTCTATGGATGTTTTTGTTTGCAAATATACATAATTGTGGTGAGTATACTTAAGAGAAAAGGGAATAATGGTCATGGCATCTCCCGTACAACAAAAATACTTTCTTATATAAGTCTCAATAACTGTAAAAAACTTCAAAAAACGTGTTCATATTTTTCCTAAACCAGTTGAACGCAATTTAAATTATTAGTTTAAAAGTAACAAAAATAACTTAAAAATTACCAATAAAATGTTTATCCCTTTTTACACCTTAGGATCAAAATTATCAAAATTTTATAATCATATTTTTTCGAGACCTGTCGAACGCAATATCAAAATATAATTTGAGCCCCTTTTTATCTTTTTCAGTTCCGAAGGTACAAAATGGATATAAGCAGTTTCAAAATATGGTTTTTACCCTGTCTCCCCTAATGGTCTAATATTTCAAAAAAAGTACAAAAAATGCATTTATAACTTTGAAACCTCTCGAGCGTAAATAAAATAACAGTTCTATCTTTTTTTAGCTCAGAAGCTACAAGATTAACCAATACATATTTGAAGTCTTGCCCTTTGCATTTAGTTTATGAAATGATGAATCTGTCTGTCAGTTAGCGAATCATTAACGCAATTTTTTTCTATACATTGTTTTGTAAGCACAACAAACATTTAATAAAATAAAAAAAAATATTTACAAGTGGCGGATAAGGCCACAAAAAAATGAAGCCATTATAAACTGAACTGTTTGTGAAGTTTTTCTTGGTAATAGCTTCCCATCATGAAAGATGCGATAGGCTCAGCTATTCTATTTACGCTTTATCAGCAATTTTCAGTAATTATCAAAGAAACAAACAAAACATGTTTATAACGTTATTGACGCGCTACTAAGGATAATATTTTGTGAGTTGTGTGTGTTTAGGCAAAAAATTCGTTTGCTGATTATATATATTGTTAGGCAATACGTGTTCGGAGATACTCAATGCTGGATATATATGCACACATTCTTATTTAGTTAGTTGAAAAATTTCGACCAGACCAGAAAGATGATATTATAAGTGCTGAGATCCCTGATCCCGAAACAGATCAAGAACTACATTATGTTGTAATTACATATATGATTCATAGATCGTGTGGCCCCATCAACCCCCCATCACCGTGCATGTTCGACGGCAAGTGTTTCAAACATTATCCACGAAAGTTGACGGCGGAAAATATCACTGGCAATGACAGTTATCCACTGTATCGGCGTTGATGGCCCAATGACAACGGTAAAACTATTACAAAGAAAGTAAAAGGAAACGATTTTGTGATTGACACCAGTTGGGCTCTGCCACTTCTTTCCAAATCATTTAAGACGCATTGCAAATATGTCACGAAAGGCAGCGATATGGCTCTTTTTAGCATCCAACTGCAACGACGAAATTACGCGTTATCAAGTTGGGCGATATGTGAATTGCAATGAGGCGGTTTGGCGTATTTCTCATGTCCTATTCATCCCACTGTTGCACATTTAGCAGTGCATCTGGAGAATGGCCAACGAGTATATTTCACTGCGGCAAATATTGTTCAACGTGCTGAAATACCTCCAGCGACAACATTGACAAGTATCTTTGATGTTTGTCAAAGCGATCCGTTTGTACGAACTTTACTTTACTCGGAGATGCCACGGTATTACACTTGGAACGCTTCTTCAAAAAATTTTAACGTCAAAAGAAAGGCACTATGGTTCCTGGGCATCCGGATTTGCGTTCAAGTGATGCTCTTGGTTGCATTTATACAGTTCATCCGAAGAATGATGAATGTTTTTATTTGCGGTTGTTGCTGGTGAATGTTCGTGGTCCAACATCATTTGCAGCATTTCGTAATGTTTATGGTATAGTCTGCCCAACATTTTGTGATGCATGTCAAGAACTCAATTTGTTTGAAAATGATACTCATTGGGATACGACAATCGCTGAGGCAATTATTTCTGCATATCCAAGCCAGATACGAACATTATTTGATTTCATCATTTCGACATACTTCCCGTCAAATCCAAGTGACCTGCGGGACAAATACAAGGACAATATGTCAAAAGACATTTTACATCAATATCGTGTCTGCTCGAGAAATCTAAATCTTGAAGTCAATGAAGACATGTGTTACCTTTTTTGCGGCAGTTTATTAGTCAGGACTGCTGGCACCAGAACATGAAATGAAAGAGCTACTAAATTGACAATTGAAGCGTGAACTTGAATACGATCGACATGAGTTGAGCCAATTAGTTCAAACCAATGTTTCCATTTTAAACCTCTAATAGAAGGAAGTCCATGATATAATTTCGAAGGCAATTAATGATGGAAATGATGTTTCTTTTTTTGGATGCCCCCGGTGGAACTGGGAAGACATTCGTCATGTCATTGATTTTAGCCACTGTTCGTGCGAGATCCAGCATTGCTGCAGTGGAAGCTTCATCTGGAATAGCGTCCACATTGTAAGAAAGATGATGCACAGCTCACTCAGCGTTAAAGTTGCCATTAAACCTTGAAAATATGGAGCTACCGACATGTAACATTGCGAAAAACTCCGCTATGTCCAAAGTTTTAGTAGCGTGTAAAATAATCATCTGGGACGAATGCACAATGGCACACAAACTCGCAATAGAAGCTCTTAAAAGAACACACACTGCGCAGTGACTCAAGATGTTTTGGAGGTGCAATGATTTTACTGTCTGGTGATTTCCGCTAAACACTGCCAGTCGTTCCAAGATCGACGGCAGCTAATCAAAAAAATGTTTGTGTTAAATCCTCAAGTCTGTGGCGTTTTCCAAAGATACTGCAGATGACAGAAAACGTGAGAGTTATATTGCTCAACGATTTATCAGCTCAAGATTTCTCCAACCAATTGTTGACTATCGGTAATGGATGATTTAAACTATATAGTTCAGAATAAAATCGTTGGTACTCTGCATTCTTTTAAATCTATTGATTGTGTAACAAATGAAGATGAAGCCACCAACTATCCAACTGAAGTTTTAAACTCCTTGGATGTGCCTGGCTTACCACCGCACAACTTACAACTGAAGGTTGGCTCCGCAGTTATCATGCTTCGAAATTCAAACCAACCAAAACTTTGCAATGGAACGCGTTTGGTAATAACAAAACTTATATGCCATGTTATTCACGCAATTATACTTAGAGGGAAATTTTAAGGGAAAGAAGTTCTCATACCGATAATTCCGATGATACCAACCGATATGCCTTTTGAGTTTAAGCAAATTTAATTTCCTATTCGTCTTACATTCGCAATGATTAACAAATCACAAGGACAATCCTTGAGTATTTGTGATCTTAGAAAACACATGTTTTTCTCATGGCCAAATATACGTTGCATGTTCACGTGTGGGCAAACCATCTGCTTTTTTTGTACTTGCGCCGAATAACACAACCAAAAGTTTGGTGTATCACAAGGTACTGCACTGAAGGGAATTAACCTAAACATATCCCATGCACGAAAATACATAGCTTTCTTAACAGCTTTTACCTGAAACGCCTTATTTTTGTTATCTTTTTGAACTTTTGTTTTCTATATAAATATATTCCAATGAACTATTTGACTAAATAAACTTTATACGCTTTTAAAAAAATCCATATATTCAATAATGGTTAGGTGGTACGAAGTTCACCGGGTCAGCTAGTATATAATAAAAATATATATAATACTTAGACAAATCAATACAAATTTTTATGAAATATTTGGTATATATGATTTAATGTAAACAAGAACAAATATTAAAAATTTTATTTAAAAATTAAAATATTAAAAAACAAAAGAAAACAGGGATGATTATACGACATATGAATATTATTAGTCGAAACAATTTAAAAGAAACATTCTAAAATTCATTGCGTTGCTGTTTAATAGTTGGTCAATTTATTTGAGGGAGAAAAACACTAACGATCTTATTAAGCTTTTAGTAGGATTGATCGGTGAAAACAGCTTTTTTGTGTTGAATATAAAACGTGGTAACATCTATAAAACTAAAATTCAAGTTCATAACGAAAACGCGTACCGTACCACTGTTTCGGAATTTGAAAAACAAAGGAAAAAGTTTTACACTTACCAACTAAAAAACGCAAAAGGCCTCCAAATTGTTATTAAAGATGATGATTCAAATGTGGACCCGGAAGTAATTAAGGCCAGTTTGTGAAGTATTCAAATCTTAAAACTAAGATTTGCATCATGACGGCCATTTGTGCCATAATCTGCGTTAATTGTTTGACCATATTGTCAATTACGGCTTCCAGACCCCGGTTGGCACTTTTTGTTGTGTTGTAGGCTGGGTAGACTTACGTGAAATAGGCTGGTTAGACTTTAATGAGGCGGCGTAAGAAACTTGATTTGTAGTTGATTTTGCCAATGGAGGCATATTTGTAGTTGATATATTTAAAAAAAACTGGTCTTGATCTCTTCTGGGTCAACATTAGAATCAATTCCTTTAATAACTACCTGAAGGCCTTTTGCGGTCTTGAGTTGGTAGGTATAGAAGTTTTTGCTGAGTTTTTCGAGGTCCGAAACCGTAGCGCGGTAGGCGTTTTCATGGTTCACTTGAATTTTTGTCTCAAATATGTTACCGCGTTTAAGGTTTGAAACATAAAAGTTATTTTCCCCAATCAAACCGACTAAAAACTTGACGAGATCATTTGAGCTTTTTTCCCTCAAATACATGGGAGGTGGCTTAAAGGACTTTCTTTCACTAACGGTGGCCTCATTATCCTCTTGCAAAATTGCAAAACGATTTTGCGATGAGGTGGGGTTTCATCGTCTTTTAAAATTTTTGCAGGTTGAGATGCTTCTGCCGATTTAGGGCTTCTTCCACTTTTAAGACCTGTCACGTAGCGGTCCATCCCTACCTGGATCTTAGATTCCGGTGCAGAAATTAAGTTTAATGCGGCTTTAGCAGCTGCAGGTTCAATTCCAGAATTTGATAATGGTAACCGCGACAAAGATGGTACCTCAGAATTTTTTTATAATTATTAAATAGAGATTGGTTTAAATTAGTCCCTTGTTCAGTACATTTATTTAAATTAGCCGCACTTGAACTACGATTGTTTGTAATTATTTTTGGTTTTGCATTTAAATAATTTCTATTATATTCAGGGTCTCTTATGTTCTCATTGCTAACACTTGTGGAGCTTAACACAATGTAAGCATTTCGGCTATCAGGCCCACTGTCACTACGATTACTGTTATTCTTTAACAGTTCGCTTTTTTTTATTTAGTTTGTTGTTTTTTTTTTTCTCACTATTATGTGTATATATGTATATTAATAAATTCGTTTGCTACTTATCACTTATATCACCTATTTACAATATTACACTCGCGTACACACGTCCGTACACTACGAGATTAAGAATGCAACTGATTGCGCTTATATGAAGCTTATTAATTAATATGAGAACTTAAATTTTAGTCTGGCACTAGCTGGACTAATATTAACTTCCTAGTTTTAAGAGTTGAATACTTATTGTTAGTTCGCCAAAGGCGAAGATTCAATAATAAAAATATGAAAAAAAATTCTGGTATAAGATTGTACACAGAATCATTTAGATCGTCATATTATCACAATACTTATTAGCAATTTTAAGAATCATTTAGATCATCATATACTTATTTGCATTTAGTACAATTGCTAATATATTAGCAATTACAAGGCTTTGTTTTGATTGTACAAAAATAGGTATACGAATTACGAATTTTGTTCTGATTTTTCAACATCACTAAAACTATGTTTGTAAAGAAACAGAAAAAATTAACAAAAATTAAAAAAATTTTGTTTTTTTAAAGAAAACTTTCTTGATTTTTAAATTTTTGCTTTCTAATATGCAGAAACACAACATCATTTGTATAACCCTTAAACTTAAAAATATTCGTTCATTGTTTTACAAGACACAAAAAAACAAACAAAAAACGAACAAAGTCACTTTAACATTGGTTTAAAGTAGGCACATACTTACTTTAAAAAAAATTAAAGTTAACAAAGGTACTTTCAGCAAAAATTTATTTTAGAATATACTTTAAGCAATTTTGCTTGACAACGGTTTGTAAGGCTTTGTTAACTTTTTTAGCATACGGCCGTAAACTTAAATTTTAAAAAAGAGTGGACAATAAAAAACATATCGTTTTTGGAGTAGACTTTCTAAGCAATATAATTTTGTAAATATATTCTATAAAATTTTTTTATAGAGATCCCAAGCAATTGCTAAGTTAAATTAATTTTTTAAAATATAAATCATTTTCCTAATTATTTGAAATATCTTTCAACATAGATTGGATTTTTCAAGCCGTTTTACAGCAATATATAATAAAAAATATTTCACCACTTTTTTGTGATGATATATGTATATGTAATATAACCCAGATAGCATTTGGAAGATTGTTTTTCGAAAAATCACCATGCTGAGTCTTGTAAGAGTACTTTGCGTGATCAAAAACTGATTAATCACTTACACGATCAAAAAAGGACTAGAAAATGATTCGCGCCACTGAGTGAAATGAGTTTGATTTTAAATACAAAAACAAATTGTATAACAATTGCAAATTAACCATCCGGACGTTTAAAATGTGACTACATTTTTCGTCATTTATTATCATTTTCTACTCACCTAGAAGATTAAAATATGTTAATCAAAAACAGATCATGCAGGTGCTTAAGAAGTGATTAAAATTATGTGTTTTATGATCATATTTTGCGCAGATGGATGACTAAACACTGCTGGTTAAGTAAATGCCAAACAGTTAAATTTTTGTTCATTTAAAAAGTAACATCGTGGTATAAAAGTTGTTTTGCTGTTAAAGTGAAATAAAAGAAATAATAAAAACGTGTGATTAAATTTAGCAATTATTATTATTATTGTAATAAATTAGTGAAACGCAAAGTAAGAAAGGGGCAAAACGTTGCAGCTCAAATTTACAAAAGACAGGTAGAAAACTTGGAAGAGGAAGAAGAACTTAAGCAGCCATATGTGGGAAAACAAGAACACGGAACAATTTTTAAGTATAAATTATTAGCTTTAATTACCTTCTTTTTTTGTTTTTTTATACTATATGCATATGTATTTTGAAAATGACAATAATAATAAATAATAACACTCCCTAATAAATATAAATATGTGTGATAAATGACAGTAAAGGGACTTACAAAAGACTCGAAAGCGACTATAATTATGACTGAAAGACGATTCGAAAGAGAGTCACAAACGAACTAAAATTAGACTTATATATGATCAGAAAACACTTCAAATACTACTTAAAAAGGAGTCGAAAATGACTTTTAACTAATATTAAAAAAGACTCATAAAATACTTATCAATAAGAGTCACAGGAAGTCACGTTTTTCTCCCGACAAAAGTATCTTTTATGCTCAGAAAATGCGCGAATATTTTGCCTTTTTAAAATTTGATTAAAAAATTGCTGGGTGGGTAATTTCTTAAAAACACATTACATATGTACATACAAAGACCCTACTAATTGCTTACTATTTGTAAGCATACATACCAGAGAATGGTTTCAGTGCCATATTTTGTGCGTTGTTGTCAATTTATATCATTTCAAAAAAGCAAGGCACGGCACAATCACAAAATTTAAAAACGATGCAGTGCTATTGCTTGCCTTCTTTTTATACGTCAAAAGGCAATTAGTATCAAGCTAAAGCAACAAATGTATAGCAAAAGCAATGAATATGAGAATGGTTTCGTTGCTGATTAAGTAAAACTAAACATTTAAAATATATCAAATTACTTTTTTTTATTTTATTAATAATGAGAAAGTAAAGATATACAGGGTGCTTCAAAAAAATGTATACACACTTTAAACTATTGTAGTTTTCCCGCTATACAAGGCTAATGTTATATTTCTTCGCCTGGTGCCAGCATAATCGTCCCTCTATGTTATATTATCAGTTGGAGTTTGTAATATCAACATGGGGGACGTACGTTTGAGTTTTGAAGAACGTAAGCAGGTTATTAAGTGGTACTGGAAGTTTGAGAATGTAAATGAAGTTCAAAGACAGTGGAGAAGGGAGTATGATACAGAACCACCTTCAAGATTAACAATTACATGCATACGAGACAAATTCGATGTTCATGGAACAGTGTGTGATGTGCATAAAGGTCATTCAGGTCGGCCTCGAACAGCTACAAGTGATGAGTCATCAACGGCAGTCTTGGAACTGTTTCAACGCTCTCCTAACAAATCTTCAAGGCAAGGGGCACGTGAAAGTGATGTAAGTGCTAGCAGCGTGCTATGCATTCTGAAGAGAGGCAAGTATCGTGTTTACATTCCAAGGCTGGTGCAACAGCTAAATGACGACGATCCAGATCGAAGGTTGCAATTTTGTAAATGGATTCAGGAGATGGTGATACGTGAACCGGGATTTATGGGTAGCATCATTTGGTGACTCGTACTCAGAATTTTATTGATGCTGCAGGTCACCAATTTGAACAGTATTAATATTTGTTATTTATGTTTCATTTACATTGGACTTTCAGCTTTCTATTTTCCTGAAATTTAACTTTGTAGAACGGTAAATAAATTTTCTATGGAAGTTCAAAGTGTGTATACATTTTTTTGAAGCACCTTGTATGTACATTTTTTTTATAAAATTAAATAAAAAATTCACGTTTTCAATTTTTTTAAAATTTCGTCACATATCATTTTTTTGTTTTGCAAAGAGCTTTTAACGATAGCAACGAATGTTTTTCGAAGCAGATTCAAGGCGTCATCTTTATAACTCGTTGCTTAACATGTAATTGCATTTCTCAAAGCGAGTGTATAAAAAGCAATCATCAAAAAATATGAATGATTGCACTGCAATAGCACTAGTACGTAATTGTTGTTGAATAAAAGCAATGCAGTAGCAGTGAATATTTGAATAGGAAAAAAAAAACGAAATCATTCATTTCGTTCTCTAATACATACATATGTGCAAACAATTAAAGCTGCGATCATACAAATATGTCGCCAGATTTTCCGCGATTGATGGTTTCATATATTACTACTACATTTCAGTTATATAATTTTTATAAGAATACATAAAAAATTAAGAAATGTTTGAGAATATATTTTGAAATAAGTTATAGACCAATTTTTTTATGTATATATTTTACATTTTTGTTGTAAGCAAACGAATAACATTTTTTAACAAATACTTATAATAAAGTAAGGCACACTTATAATAAAGAGGATTAATACACAAGGTGGTGTTATTTCGTCACAGTGATGCCAACATTTTAGAGGCAAAAAGAGCCAACCGAGTAGTCAAAAAGAGCTAAAAGGAGCTAAATTTAAAAATTTAAGATTTTTCCGTTTTAAATCGATGAATGTATTTATTAAATAAACTTGTTTTACAGCAGCAATTCATACAAATGTTTATCAACATTAACAATATAACTATACACATTTACATATAAATAAGTTAAGTCAAAAAAGAACAATCATTTTCAAAAAGAGTAACATTTTCTCCTTCCGGCCATAGATTTGTTTTTATATAATATTTTTTTATGTTTGAATTTAATTTATTTTTACAAATACGCTTGCTGGTAACTCTAAGTTTAAACACCTTTGTAAACCATATTTTATATGAAATAAACTATTATTTAAAGCCATGCGGCTTCTTAGTTTATTCTTAAAAAAATTATAGAACTAAATGTTTTTTTCCACTTTAGCAGTAGAATTTGGATACGAAGAAATTTTAAAACAAACAATGATGCAATTCGATCCAAAATTATTCGGTTCTATCGAAATTTTTCCACTGGTAAAATTTTAAATTTTTTCTTCAATTTTACAGCTTTTCAATTTCGTTAAAATCATCTTCAAATTCTTTTATAACACATTAAGTATTTTCTGAATCCTGCAAAAAACATTTTTTACCCTAAATGCCGAAATCTATTCCAACATCTTAAAATTGGTTGGAAGCTTTGCCATAAATTCATAAATTAGAGTTTTTATGAACTTTATTAAATTACGTTTAACGATATGTTTTTCGGATTCAGTTATATTAGAATCTTCGCATGCTTTCTCAAAGTTATCCTAGATAACAGTTGTTATTTATTTAAGATTTAAATTCTGCAGCTATATAATCGAAGTAATTTGTCGGTATAATGATTTCATTTCTCAGGCTTTGTAACAAATGAAATAAATCAGTGAATAGTTTTGTATGTTCCGTTAATGCCACAAAGACAAAACAATAGGGTAAAAACGGAAAAGTTTACTTAAGAATTCAAAAAGTGCCAAACGTGCCGTTCCCACAGTTGAAAAGAGCTGTGTTAGATCCTTTTTTTAAAAAAGAGCTAAAGGGAAAATTTTAGAAGCAACTAAAAAGAGCTAAATTTAGCTCTAAAATAGCTAAGTTGGCATCGCTGTTTCGTCAGCTGATTGTTGTGTATTTTTTTTGCTCCGACACCCTAGACATCAAAGGTTGCGTATTTAACGCTTGTTTGTTGAGTGTTTGTTTCTGTTTTTTGATGGCTACGTATTTGACCACGGATTCACAATGTAAAAATTACATATGGTTGTTTGCGCTGCATTTATAATACTAACGCTACCACCTTGTATAAATCTGCCTTGACTTATATAAAGTATCAAAAGCTCCCACATGTGTTTGTCTTTTTTCAACAGCCATTTATCATGGCATTGGGAAAGAAAAAGTCTGCTGATGTAAATTAGCTACAGCAAAAAACTAAAATTTTAGCTTAGTTACAACAATGCGGAATATCAAATAAGCAATGAAGCTAAAATATTTGCTGTAGTTTATCTTTAGCTTTTTAGCGACCGAGATTCAGCTTTAGCTAAGAGAATTACAGAATAGGGAGTTGGTTATTTGCCTCTTTTCCATTATACATTTGATATTAGAGGGAAAAAAGGATTAAATATGTCAGCGTGTCATTGGAGAAGTCACAATAAGCAGCTAAAATGAGAGCTATAATAGACGACATGATGACAAACAGGAGAATTTCGAAGGATATAACAACATCCTAATAACGAAAAAACAATGAACTTGTAGACGGTCTTTTTTTAAAAAATATTATAACTACGGTAGAGAAGAGGAGAATGAAAAATGATAAATCAGCAGCACCTAGAATCTGTTCATCAGTTAACTCTCCAACTTGTGAACTATGCAAATTATTGACAAGAATTAAAAAAAAACTTAGGGGTCTTCTGTGTACAATATAAGGGATGCAGTGCAATTCAGTTATAAGATCAATGATAGTAAAATATCAGACGACGAAAGTTTAGTTTCCTTTGACATGGTATCGCTTTTCCTAAGGATTCCAGTGGGCTATGCAATAGAGGTAATTGAGAAAAAATGGAAAGCCATAGATTTTGTATTAAGGAAAATATATTACTTAAACATAAGGACAAGTTTCTTAAACAGGGTAGAGGCTTACCTATGGGTTTACCTGCATCACCCAATGTGGCAGATATTGTTGAGGTAGAACTATTATAAAAATGTATGGAACAATTAGATGAGAAACCTAGAATCTTGACAAAATATGTGGACGACCTTTTGGAATTGTAAAAATAAGTGCGGCAAATGACACGCTTACAAAATTAAAGTCTTTTCACCCTAATATAAAACCTACAATGGAGAAAGAGGCAAATAACCAACTTCCATATCTAGACACTTTAGTTAAGAAAACAAGATAGGATTACAATAGAATGGTACCAGAAGCCGACATCATCTGGAAGAATAATCAACTTTTATTCCAGTCAACTCAAAAGTGTTATAATAAATACAGCGAACAACTTTATAAGGAGAGTACTAAACGTTAGTGATAAAATTAATAAAGACAAAAATGTGAAAAAATCAGATATATTTTAAGGAGCAATAATTCTCCACATATAATTTTAAATAACCTTTAAAATAACTACAAAGAGTGTAAAGCAGTAGAACGAATAGATACACCGAAAATATATAAATCTATGACAAATTTATCTAAAATAACAGAGCATAAAAGGTTCTGATATCTATGGCAAGGAAAAGTATAGAATTGCAAACACCGCAGTAAAACACACTAAAACAACTCTTATCAAACACCAAATATAACCTGGGTAAGATGGAGAACGCTAGGTATCCAGATCAGCTGTGAAGGAGGTGACTGAGTCTCATGTACCCAAGTTTATTTAGAACGACAGGAAATAATAAACAACAAATAATAAAAATACCCTAGTAGAACAGAATGCATTTTAAAACAGACATTGAGAACAGTGCTAATAGTTACAGACACATAATAAATAAGAAATTAAAATAGACAGTAATAAGTTAAATCCGATGACGGTGTAACGTGAAATTTATTTTTAAAAATTTTATTTACATATTGTCAGTGTTTTGCTGTATATGTAATATGTAAAGAGGCATAAGTTACGTTTTTTACACTATTTTATATTACTATTATATTTTTAGTCCTTGAATATGATATCCGAAGGAAATCATTTAATTATTGTAATTTAAAATTTTTTTTCTGTACTTGCCGTAGCTTGGATTTAAACCTGGGACTCTGGGAACTGCAACTCCAGGGCGCTACCTTTTAGGTTACTGAGATACTTTATATTTTAATGATAAAATATATATTTAAAAATAAGTTTTTTTGCAAGATTTTTTAAGCAATTCGAATAGAATTTATCTAAAGCTAAGTTTAGGCGATATGTTGAATCAGCATATTTATGCTGAAAAATTTGTTACAAGTGCTTGCATATCGTGTAAACGCAAAATTTTTGCAGCATACGTATGTTCAAGAGCATTTGTTAACACTTTGTTAACAACGGCAGCAAACGTATGTTTGTAGTTTTAGCATATCGTGTATACAGCATATTATTAGTGCTTAAAAAATTTTCCTGCGTATGCTAACAGATATGTTATTTGTTGAAAAGCTTTTTCAAGCCGCCGATAGTTTTTTAATGTAAATACACTTTTTGTTGCATATGTACATACAAACATTCACACACAGGCTCAAAAAACGAAATATAGGTGAAAGTGAATCAATTAATTACTAACAAATATAAAAAAGTAAACTATTTAAATAATACAAACTCAACGGCTAGACGATTAATTATCGGGTTACAGACGGATTTCAGTTACCACCGCTTTTTTTTTTACTGCCGCCGGCCATCTTTCAAATTAATCGGCGCAGGTCACCGAAAATAAACAATAAATTAATATAAATGTTTCTTGAGTTTTCATGCATTATTTATATACTAAGTGTATAATTTAGCTCGATTTTGTATTTGGTAAGTTTTGCAATCTTTTTATATTTAGTATTATTGCAGCTTCTCACAAATAAAATATGCTATATTTCTTTATGCTATGTAGATTGAAGAAATGGATGCAACTGAAGAGTTCTTGGAAACTTTTAGAGAAGTGGAAGTAGATCTGCATTGCTTTGGTGAAAGTGCGGAAAAGTTACAAACAAATAAGACCAAAAGTAAGCTCCGAGTGTTGTCACGAAGACATTTTACAATTAATTAATGCTGTTGAAGAATGCCCGACGATTTGAGACGTACATAAGTTCTCCCCACTATAAATTATCAAAAACGTCAGCATGGCAGGAAATAGCGGACTGCATAGGAGAACGAACAGCAGATGAGTGCAAAGCGAAGTAGTCTAACTTGCGTGTAACTTTTAAAGCTTATTTAAGCAAATCCAAGAGACAAAAATTTGGTTCAGCTGCTGGTGGAAATATTGTATGAAAATATTTTAAAGCAATGTTGTTTCTAGATGTTAACGAAACGTCTGAAACAACAGAATCTATTTCATCAATGAACCTGGTGAGTTGTTACTAATTTTTATTTAATGAGTTTTTTTAATTTTGATTTTTATAATAGCTTTCGGAAGACACAAACTTGGAACCTGTAATACCAATACAACAAAAACGTGACAAAAAAATACCATCAGTACCACCACATTCTGATTCATTAAAAGAAATGGCAGCGAAAGCAATCTGTACCATAGCTGAAAAATCAAAATTTATTTTTTATTGATAATAATAAATTTTATTTCAAAAATTGTATGTATAAGTACATAAGTTAAATATAAATTAAAAATTATTGTCAAATTCACTGATTTTACAAACAATGTTTTAACGACTCAGCATATATAGCACCACATAAAATTTACCATATCGTATAAACACAAAAGTTGTATGCTGACTCTTATGTTAACATTTTATTTGCCGACATATGCTGAAATCAAAAAATTTGGTACTTTAAGCATACCGTGTGAACGTCTAACATATGAAATATGCTGACATAGAAATTTGATGCTAATTTTAATCATATGGCTGTCAGCATATATATGCTGATTCAACATATCGTCTAAACTTAGCTTAAGAAAACCTAAGTACGAATCGTATTAAAAAATTTCAAGTGCAATTTCAAGAATAAAATTCTTAACTTTGGAATCCCAACAAAAAATAATCGAGATTTTGTAAGCAGCACATACTTTTTCTAGTATAATAACGCGCTTCGCAGCAAGCACTTATCTATTCCCTTAATAAATGCAATAGTGTATGGCAGTAAATATAAAACTTTTACTCTTTTACACACTCGCTTACTAAAGTGCATACTAAGAAGCACTACTGTAAGGCAGAGAGTAAACAACTTTTGATTTTTCGTCAGGTAACGATCATAATAACACGACAAAAAATTTATTTCGATGACGCAATAAATTTCAACAACTAAAGAAGCACTAAAGTTGCATGAATTAACTGCATATTCATAGCGCCGACATAAGCGCTTAACACGAAATGCAACTAAGTGGGACATTGCGAACAAATATCATGCCATACGTAAGCAGGATTGTAAGCTTTGTCATCTTTTTATTATCCCCTACAAACCTACCTACGGCGAAGCAGCAGTTTTTGCTGGGATGTGATTTTTCTTTCTGTATACATAAATAGTATTGATTATTAAACAGATTAGTGTATAAAATACTGTATTTGTGTATATGTGTTTAAAAAATTTTTTATTATGATTTTTAAAGGTGGACATACACTTTGTCCTTTTTTGGCAGTTGAATTTTAGGCATGCTCCTTAAAAACGTTAATAATAAAACAGCAATTTTGACTTATATGCACAGTTGATTGCGGAGCTATCTAGATCAAAACGACCGCATGTATGTGTGTATGAATGGGCCCTCTAAGCAATTGGAAGTTTATTTTTGAGTAGAAGTATATAAGTCGCGACTTTTGCTCTACTGTTTATAGTACACTTTTTACAATAAACAAATTATCTTATTTTAAAATTTTTTTGGTTGAAATTCATTGTAAATTTTCAAGTTAAAAATGTCTAATATGTTATTAGTTTAATGTGTTAGAAGTATAAAATATAATATACTTTTTCGATACAAAAGTAGATAAATTTAATTTTTTTTGAATTACTGCCTTAAAGGAAGTGACTAACTAATCTCATATAGTAAGTAGTGGAACGTGGAAAAAGGATGAGTTTAAACTTTTTTTGTATCGAATAAGTATCTTTTGAGTAGAAATTTTGTACGTACATATGTATCCCAGCAAAAACTTTACATACAAAATAAGTAGAAAAGTAAGTAGAGTTCTCGTTAAGTACTACTTACAACTCGACTGTAAAAAGTACTTATTTTTGTTCGCGATGTCCCAAAACGAATCCGATATTATTTAGGTAGTCATATTCCAAAAAATCAGTACTTTAATTTTTATGATTTATGCTATGCACACATAGACACCAGCAGGCTACCGACAACATTCTCTCAAAAATAAAACACATGCATTTATATGTACACATTTATTTTCACGGCTTCACAGCAACACGGCAACATAACTACAATTGTAGCTATGGCTAGATTAAACTAATTTCTATTTTAGTAGGCGGCAAATCAGAAAGCTGAGAGAAAATATAAGAGTGTAAAACAGTGCTGCCAATCGAGTTTCTATTTTATTCAGCCGTAGCGATTTAAATCTTTTTAACGATTTTGAAACTACATATATACAAATTAAACAAAAAAAGAAAATTTTTATTTTATATAGTACACTTACTTGTATTAAAAGCTTTTTCTTTCTCCTTATTGTTAAATATGTTGTTTACCGCAGATTCGGTCCTGTATTATTTAAATCCACTTGTTCTTTCATTTTACTTAAATTCTGCCACAGTCTTAATTTTATTTTTGTTGCTTAAAATATTAACTGTAATGCATACATACATACATACATATTTACCTACATGCAAGCATACATATTAACGCTACACAAAATCGTTTGCTCTTGCTTATGTACTTATTTTTTGGCACATAGTTTTTTAAAAATATTTATATGTTTGTACGTATGTTTGCATTAGCATGAATATTATTAACGTAGTTATGCATGTACGTTCATCCAACTCATTTTGTAATAAAAGGTACATGTGTATAATCTCTCTTCTGTTACTCTTGCATTACTTTCCCGTATTAACATTTTTAGTCGCCTTAGAGAAGTTTAATAAAGTAGATATTTTAAACAGAATAAAATTATTTGCTTTTTTCTTAATTTTGATTTCATTTGCCTGCAAAAAGGATTGCAGACTCAAAACATATGTTTTAAACTCCAGAATTATAAAACAACAAAATACACAGATTTTCATCTTAGAAACTATTGACTAATAATACTGTCTAAAACAAATTTAGCTTTTTATGTATACACTATATTTAAATGTGTTTTAATTAATGTTTATAAACCTTTGAAGTCAAAATAACTACACGTTTTCCAGATAAATGGCATTGCATAAATTTTCCAACGATAAAATAGCAAAAAACACGAAATATTTTACTGTCTAAAAATTTACCGGATTTAAAATTGTACCATTATGGAAATTAACAGCACTGGTGTATGCATGCAGCCGCCGCCTTCAACATAATTAAGTCGCTAACTGCATGGCAATAATTCAGCCAGCTGCATTTGTAGTCGTGTTGCTTGCTGTCGTCTATGTGTTCAAGGCATTAATTTCAAAAATAAGTAGTCGCTGATAGTTTTAAAATAAGAAGACTTTTTTTAAATTTTATTTTTATTTTATATATACTTAATATTTTTAATTTAAAAATTTCATTTTTTGTACTTACGTAGATGAGATTCGAACCAGAGACTTTCCGCACTCAAGCACCTGCGCGCTGCCTTGAGGCCACCAAAACACTTTGTTTTTAAATGTAAAATAACATACTAAAACAACAAGTTTTGTTCTGCTTGATTTGTTGAAGCAATCCGAATAGACTTGATTCATAATGATAATATTATGAGTCTAAATGATCTTTCAAATCATAACGTGCTTTTAATAAGTCATTACAAATTAAATAACAAATAGAAGAAAAGTAGCAATTAACGCTACAAAATAATGAATTAATGAAGTCATTACAAAAAAGTTTGTAAGTGAA
Organism: Melanophora roralis; assembly: GCA_963583895.1. NCBI lineage: Eukaryota > Metazoa > Arthropoda > Insecta > Diptera > Rhinophoridae > Melanophora > Melanophora roralis. The sequence goes on from OY757188.1 coordinate 53,098,934, forward strand.
GTTTTGCTGGGTATGTTCCTAGCAAAAACTTCAGTTACAAACTTTTTTATAATGACTTCCTTAATTCATTATTTTGTAGCCTTAATTGCCACTTTTCTTCTATTTGTTATTTAATTTATAATAACTTATTAAAAGCACGTTATGATTTGAAAAATCATTAAAACTCATGATAATTATTATGATAAATGAAGTCTATTCGGATTACTTCAACAAATCAAGCAGAACAAAAGTTTGTTGTTTTAATATGTTACTTTACATTTAAGAGCAAAGTGCCTCAGTGGCCTAGAGGTAACGCGCTGATGCTTGAGTGCGATAAGTCCGTGGTTCGAATCTCATCTGCGGTAAGTATAAAAAATAAAATTTTTAAAATATAAATTTTAAATATATTAAATAAAAATAAAATTTAAAAAGTCTTCTTCTTTTAAAACTATTAGCGACTACTTATTTTTTAAATAAAATCATAAAAATTAAAGTATTTATTTTTTGCGATTTGACTACCAAAACTAATATCGGATTCGTTTTGGGACAACGCAAACAAAAATAAGTACTTTTTACATTCGAATTGTAAGAAGTGCTTAACGATAATTCTACTTACTTTTCTACTTATTTTGTAAGTAAAGTTTTTGCTGGCTATAAAACCATTATAAAAAATCTGCACATACATTTAAAAAAACAAATTTTTAAAATTTTTTTTTTAAATAATACAACCAATCAAAACGTCATTTCAGACCACCAATTTCATTTTATTTAATTACAGCAATCGTTTAAGTATCAAAACTACATTCAGAGATAATAGTTGAAACCTTGTGACAACAAATCAGTTTTCTCTGTGTACATACATATAACTAATGCCAAGAGTCTAACAACCCTTTATAATTAAAAAAATTTACAAAATTTACTTACTCAACATTTTGTAGTTCATTAAAGCATAGATTACAAACGCGGACATCAAACTCGAAGCCCATTATTGGAATATTTATTCGATTTGTAGAACAGTTATCGCAAATGGCCTTACCACAATGTCTGCAATGATGTTGACGTATCCCTGTAAAATAAAAAAAATGTAAGTAAGTCAAACTGATGATGTACTTTTCAAGTTTTGAACAAGATTAAAGGGCTAACTATAATCAACTCAATTGTAGCTATCATGCTAAATAGTTTACCAAAATCTTGTGGATCATTAGTAACGTCAATTGAAGATTTTATCAAACTAGAACATATGCAAGAGAAATTACTGGAAGAAGAAGTGATTCTGAAAGACAATAGCTGATGCAGAATATAAAGCCTTAAATAGCCAACATTCAAAATTTAAAAACAAAAATCGAATAAATGTTATCACTGCAATAAACTTGATCACATGAAAGAGAGAGAGAGGAGAATGTGAGTCACGTAGCATTGGCAGATATTTGTAAAAGGAAGGAAGGCTGAGTAATTTATTCAGAAGCTTCAATCAACATAAAAAGTGATTCACATCTTTAGGAGATTAAAAAGTTAAAGAGTAAGGTTCATATTGCAGATGGTAAGGCTATTGATTCTTTTAGAATTGGTGAAGGAATAAAATAATAATATTAACAATATGTTACCCAGTCAGCCCAGTCCGTTTTGTTATGTGATAAATAAGTTCTTAAATATTTCTTGAAAGTTCTATGCGAGCATTTAACTGCCCCCAGAGTTTCATGGTGATAAGCTGTAAATGTATATATATTAGTTTGTCATTCCATTGGTAATTTCTTTATTATCCATTTGCGACCCCATAAAATATATATCTTCTGGATCCTTATAGATAGGGAAGTTGATATAGCCATGTCCGTCTGTCGGTCTGTCCGTCTGTTGAAATCAAGTTTCTGGAGTCAAATAAAAAGATACGGACCAGTTATTGGTGTCTAACTATTAGAAATATCCTGCAGACAATCGCTATTTAAAATCAGCAAAATCGGTTCACTTTTGACCAAGATATAAGCGAAAACCCAGAATAACCAATTTTTTTAGGACAAAATCCGTGCATATATATATGTATTATACAGGGTTGGGCAGTATTTCAAATACTTGTATCTGTAATACGTATTTGAAATACAAATACGTATTTTGTATTTGTATTTGAAATACCACCTTCTAATGTATTTTGTATTTCAAATACCTAACACTGAAGTATTTTGTTTTTTGTATTTGAAATACTTATGATGGCAAAATATATTTTTTTGTTATACAAGAAGTTGTCATTAGAAAAATTGAAAAATAATACAGTTGAAAAAAAACAGAATGGAAACTTTGTCTTCGTATTCATGTCTTCGCCTTAGCAAGGCACGTTTTTTTCCAGGGCTCACTCATTCAGGTAATATCAAGAGCTGAGCGGATATTTGTAAATGTGAATGTCAAAAAAATTAAATTTTGTATAAAAATTAAAATTTTTTTGACATTCACACTTTTAAACACATCAAGTAAAATCGCTATATTTGCCTGTGCCGAATGTTATATACCCTTCACATTGCTCTTTTAATATACCCAGCCGAGTTGTTTTGTACTGCAAATAATATAATAAAAACACCTTGTGCAAGTTTTAAAGTCCATAGAAAACTTTACAAAATTTTAACGTACGTATGGATAATAGAAATAGATGAAGAAGATTTAAGGTCGAGAGTTATAAAAGTTTTCGACATTATTCGTATTAAAATGTTAATAAATATTAATTTTTATGGGATCTTCTAGTCCCCCTGCTCCTCTTCGACCTTTTTTTTTTAAATGTAGGTCTTATCATCCAATTACTTTTTGTAGAACACTAGAAGTCGATAGATTTTATAGTTTTCGAGATATAGCGTATCGAAAATTTCATAAAAATTGTTCATTTGTATGGAAGCTACCACTTCTTCACCCCCCACCCAAAAAATTTTTTCTTTAAAGCGTAGGTCTTGTTGTCGAATAACTCTTTGTAGAACATTTGATGTCGGCAGCTGTTATAGTTTCCGAGACATTGCGTTTCGAAAATGTCAAAAAAAGTGTTTATTTGTATGGGAGCTAGCCCTTCCTCTGCCCCTACCCAAAAAATGTTTTTTTTTTTCAAAGTGTAGGCCTTATCATACAATTACTTTTTGTAGAACACTAGAAGTCGATAGCTGTTGTAGTTTCCGAGACATAGCGTTTCGAAAATTTCATAAAAATTGTTAATTTGTATGGGAGCTGCACTTTCTCCTGACCCCAATCAAAAAATTTTTTCTCCAAAGTGTAGGTCGATAGCTGTTATAATTTCTAAGATTTAGCGCATGAACTATTTCACAAAATTTGTGCGATTGCAAAGAAAAAACCACTTTCCTTGATCATATCGGAAAAAAATTTTTATCTTTTGAGGTCCCTATTTTCAGAGTATCCGTGCCAAGTTTTGTGGCAAGAATAACTATATTCACTGAGATATATAGAGATGTATGCAAGGATTTTGTCCTAAAAAATGGGTTATTTTGATTTTTCGTTTATATCTCGGTCAATAGTCAACCGATTTTGCTAATTTTAAATAGCGATTGTCTCCAGGATATTTACAAAAGTTTGACACCAATAACTAACGTATCACTTTATTTTACTCCGGAAACTTGATTTCAACAGACTGACACACGGACATGGCTATATCAACTTCCCTATAATATTAATACTTTATAGGGTCGCAAATGGAAAATAAAGAAATTACAAACGGAATGATAAACTGAGAAATGCAGAGGGCGAATTTTTGAATTCGCCTTGATATTACTTTACTTTTAATTTAATTTGTTTTTCACATACAAGGCACATACCAAGACACATTCAACAAGGCGAATTAAAAAAATTCGCCCTCTGCATTTCCTTTTTGTGTTTGAACGGTAGAATTTTTATTTCGTATAAATGTCAAATTGATTTCAATCAGCTGGGTTCTTAATATTACCGAATTGAAAGTGCATTGGCATATGCAGAGAACCAAGGCTCATTTAACCAGGTAATATTAAGGGCCCAGCCAAGACACATTTAACCAGGTAATATTAAGAACCCAGCTGATTAAAATCAATTTGACATTTATACGAAATAAAAATTAATTTTATATGGAATTTTTAATTTTTCTGACATTCTACCGTTCAAACGCAAATAGGAAATGCAGAGGGCGAATTTTTTGAATTCGCCTTGGGTTTACCTTGTTGAATGTGCTTTGCAGAGAACTGTTGTCATAAAATTTAACACCAGGCAGGACCTGTAGAAAGATTGTTTTTTTTTAGCAGCATTTATAAATTCTTCAACAAGAGTCTGCTTATCTGATTAAACTTTTAAAAATCTCGTGTTCATGATTAATGGTTATAAATGTATTTTGTATTTTGTATTTCAAATAAAAGATACGATTTGGTTAACCAAATCGTAACTAGTGATTTTTTCTTATCCAAAAGAGTAAATTGGTTGAAATATAAAAAATATATCAGCTCTCACTGCTCGGAACAAATACCACTAAAAACTCCCCAAGAAATCGATGATTGCCTAAATATCCTAAATGAAAACATTAAAGAAGCCGTTGAACATGCTTCTTCAACATACCGTCAGGTCAAATACAACAAAATTTTTTCTGTCGATGTTGAGGAGCTTTTATCTGAAAAAAGGAGAGCGCGAAGAGAATGGCAACAGCATAGATCGCCCCAACTCAAAACGAAGCTAAAAGAGTGTACAAATCGCTTAAAAAACTTGCTGGAGGTACACAGAATTGCATCAATTAAGAAGTATTTGGAAGGTCTAGACGCGACTCCTCAAACAAATTATTCTCTATGGCGATCAGCCAGTCGTCTCAAAAGACCCGTAATCGCAAAACCACCACTGCGCAATCTAAGAGGACCCTGGGCTAGAAATGATGAAGAAAAATGCGATCTGCTCGCAAGCCATTTAAGAAACGTGTTCACTCCTAATACATGCACTGACGTGAGGGAATTACCGCCTGTTGTTTCTAGACGTCCCATAGAAATACGTTTCCGATATTCAGATGTGGTAGTAGCTATAGCTAACCTTAATGATAAAAAAGCTCCTGGCGTTGATACAACAAGCAACAAAATGCTCATTGAGCTACCTTTTACAGCAAAAAGAATAATTCTTTTTATTTTTAATGCCATAATACGGCTTGAACATTTTCCACCAATATGGAAAGTTGCCTTAGTAAAGATAATTCCTAAGCCTGGTAAAGATCCTTCGAAGGTGGAGTCGTATAGACCAATAAGTTTGTTACCAACTTTGTCCAAACTGTTTGAAAAGCTGCTTAAAAACAAGCTTACTCCGATCCTGAATGAAAACAACTGCATTCCAGATCACCAATTTGGCTTTAGAAGTCAACATAGCACAATAGAACAAACTCACAGGCTGGTGCAGGTTATAAGAAAAACTTTCGAGGAAAAAAAGTACTGCTCCGCACTTTTTATAGACGTCTCTCAAGCTTTCGATAAAGTATGGCACGAAGGCCTGTTAAACAAACTAAAGCTAAACCTTCCAGCTAATATTTTCAACCTACTAGAAAAGTATATAACCGGTCGACAATTTAAAATCAAAGAGGGAAACCAAATAAGTTGTTACCAACCAATAGGGGCTGGTGTACCTCAAGGGAGTATCCTAGGTCCAATTTTGTACTTGCTTTACACGGCAGATATGCCAGCAAACAGTTTTACGCACACGTCTACAATTGCTGACGATACCGCTTTTCTTAGTATTCACAAAGACCCTAAAGAGGCTTCGAACCAGCTGCAACAACACGTAATCCAAGTTGAAAAATGGGCAAAATTATGGGGAATAAAAATTAATGAGCAAAAATGTACCCATGTTACTTTTACTTTACGCAAAGAAACGTGCTCTCCAATCCTTATTAACAACCATATGGTGCCTCAACGATTTGAGACGAAATACCTTGGCATTCACCTGGACCGTCGCCTTACATGGAAGACGCATATAGATGCGAAGTTGACGCAAATGAAACTTAAAGCTACACAACTTCATTGGCTAATTGGCAGAAACTCTGTTCTTCGTCTTGATTGTAAACTTCTACTCTACAAATCGATTTTGAAACCAATTTGGTGCTACGGTATACAATTATGGGGCACTGCTTCCGCCTCTAACATAGAAAAAATTCAACGCCGTCAAAACAAAATCCTAAGAATGATAACTGGTGCTCCTTGGTATATTAAAAACAGCAACATCCATAAGGATCTACAAGTTCCACTAGTTAAATGCGAAATTCTGAACTATGTGGACAAGTATTTAAACAAGCTGGAAACGCATCCAAATCCGCTCGCTCGAAACATCTTGCACCATAGTGGACACACTCGTCTGAAAAGAAGGGACACTATTGAACTTAGATGAAACTGTTAAAATTAATTTACTTTGTTATGAGAACTTTAATTTTGGTCTGGTACTGACTAATATAAATTACTTAGTTTTAAGATTTGAATACTTATTGTTAGTTCGCAAAAGCGAAGATTCAATAATAAAAATATAAAAAAAAAAAAAAATAAAAGATACTAAAATACTGTATTTTGTATTTGAAATACTCGACTTGAAAGTATTTGGTATTTCAAATACAGCAAAGCATGTATTTTGCCCAACTCTGTATATATATATATATGTAACTCAGTAAATATAGTCATTCTTGCCACAAAACTTGGCACGGATACTTTTATAGTAGGGACCTAAATAATGGAATTTTTTTTTTTATCTCGTATACTATAACAGCTACCGACTTCTAGTGGTCTACGAAAGTGATAGGATGATAAGACCTACACTGTGGAAAAAAGTTTTTTGGGTAAGGCAGCTACCCCTCCAATAAAATTTGACAATTTTTATGAAATTTTCAATACGCTATATCTGCAAAAAGTAATTGGACACTAAGGTCTACGCTTTGAAGAACAAATATTTTTGGTGGGGCCAGGAGAAGAGGTAGCTCTCATACAAATTAACAATTTTTAAGAAATTTTCGATACGCTTCATCTGGGAAACTATAACAGCTATCGACTTCAAATATTTTACACAAAGTAATAATTAAATAAATCATACATTTTGGAAAAAAAAGTTGGAGGGGCAGGGGGACAAAAACATCCCATAAAAATTAACATCTTTTATTGACCTTTTAATATGAATAATGTCGAAACTTTTATAACTCTCGACCTCAAACATTCTTCATCTATTTCTATTACTCATATGAACGTTAAAATTTTGTAAAGTTTTCTATGGACTTTAAAACTTGCACAAGGTATTTTTATTATATTATTTGCAGTACAAAATAACTCGGCCAATGTGAAGGGTTTATAAGATTCGGCACAGCCGAATATAGCGCTCTTAGTTGTCTTGCTATTTAATTTATGAGAAAATAAGGCAGTTTTAACTTCGATAATTTTCTTATTTCAATAGGGCTTCTTAATTAAACTACTTATGCCCATATTCATAATACTTATGATAGGTTCATTAAAGGCTTTTTTGACAGTCATCTATAGGATAATTACAAAAAGACTCCAAAGAAACTGGCCTAAGCTGTACCTCATTTCTTATATCCGCAGCCGGGTGTTTCACCTAACCTAGCCATTGGGCTACCATTACCCTTGCTCCAATCAATTTTTTTTCCAAACTGTAAACATTATTCTTGATTTATTTTAAAGAAGTTTTAAAGTTATTAGCTGTAATAGCTTTCGAAATAAAGCGCATGAAAAATTTGATAAAGTTTATGGAGTTGTAAGGGGGCTATCATTATCCTTGCTACTATCCCAAAGTTAATAATTTTCCCGCCTTTAAAGTCTCCATACCAAATTTTGGTAACTGAGGTACATAGGGATATATGCATAGATTTTGTTCTAAAAAATAACAGTCTTTTCTCTCAGCGTCTCGTTGACCGATCTTACTGATTTCAATTAACTATTTGCTCTTAAGTTGGAGTTAGTCAGCTTCCTAAATGACAAAAGTAAGGAGCTTTCCAGTCTTGAAGGCTACCCATATATAAGAAATGTTTTCATAAAATTTAACACCAGTTTGTGTTCATCAGGACCTGTAGAAATATTGTTTTCTTTAGCTAGATTTATATATTATCCAACAAGAGGCTGCTTATCTGATGATACTTTAAAAGTCTAGTGTTCATGAAAGGAAATTCTTGTTTTACAGGTTAGTGTATGTATTTTGTATTTTAAACAAAAGTACTAAAATTCTGTATTTTGTATTTTGTATACTCGACCTAAAAGTATTTAGTATTTTGTATTTGAAATACCACCGGAACAAGTATTTTGTATTTCAAATACAGCAAAGCATGTATTTTGCCCACGTCTGGTTATATAATCGTGTAGTGACTTTTAGTATGTTAATTTTTTCACCCATATCTTCAATGAATCTAAAATTCATGCGTGATAGAGCATCGGCTCCGCAATTATGTTTTTCTTGTACATAATCTATTGTAAAATCATATTTCTCAAGGTCTAATCTCATTTGCGTTAGTTTGGATAAAGAGTTTTTCATTGAAAATATGTATACTATGGTCGCTTCCAAATAGAAATTTCGTTCCATAGACATAGGGAACGAAGAAGTTAATAGCCCAGTGTGTTGCGGTTATTTCTTGTTCAATAACTGATTTATTTGATTTACCTTTGGTAAAGGCCTTTGAGGAGTAAGCGACAGGTAGGTGAATACCATTATATTCTTGACTATGAATAGTTGCCTAATGAACTTTTGTTTTACTGTTTTGTTTCACCCACTCCTTGCTGTTGAGGGCAAATTTTAAACCAAGACCGTTATAGCTAGATTGAAAAATGGATGATTTTAAGACTCCTGAATTAGTCTAATCAACATCGTGTGGAAATTTGATCTTAAGATATAAACTAGTCGGCCAACACACCAATTTGTGTTCACCAGAAGTCCTAGTGCCGTCATATCAGCTCGCAGACATGCACAGTCTTCGGGTTATGTTACCTTGATCGACCAACGCAACAAAACCTGTTTTGTAACGTCCTCTTTTCTTTTTTGTTTGAAATTACGTTCATATATATCGAAATACATATCCTGACATAGGCATAGGGAACGCATATTTAAACGAATAAATTGTTCACCCGGTATTAAACGTTTTTATCATACATAACTTTAATTTGCATATCACTTTTCGTTAGTTTAGCACACTCTTGAAATTTACCTGTTACTAACATACCATGCCATAATACGTAAACTGCACCATTTTGAAAAATTGTGTATAATTTTTTTTTGTTGCATCCTATTTTGCCATGTATATATTTGTTATCATGTAAGTTTATTTGCCTAAAACTTACGTACATACATGGTGTGCGAGATTTATATATAAAGGTCTAACATGTAGGTACGCATTTAAACATTGTTGTTGCAATACTATTTGTTTTTTTTTGTCCATTAGTTTGTGATATAATTACAGTCAACCCTGGAAACTTGAAACGAATTGTTTATATGAAATTCGCTTTTTCATCACCCCTATGCAAATTTTTTGATTCAGTATACCCTTTTTCAAGAACTTAGTCATTTTTTTTTTTTGCCCAGAATGTATCATAGTCGTTTTCGAAATTGAATAGGGGCAAAGTGCGTAACGATAATAAACTAATGTTGATATTAGTAGTTCGAGAGTTACCACTTTTCAGAATCTTCGTTTTCCATCCCTGCATGTAACATGCGTATGTGTATGATAATTTAAATAAGAAGATGGATATACATGTGGCAATTGCAAAAAAATGTCATTTGAAGTTTGTCACTGAACGAGGTGAGGTTCAAATTATCTCCGAAGGGAGAGATTAAGTGAAAAAAAACAACGTGGTTTGTATGGTATATTGGCCATCGGAAGAAGAGGCGCCTTTCTACTGCTTCCTGGGCAAAATTGCGCCCTTCTTAACTGTTCTAAATGAACAGTTACTTCTGCCACATTACACGTGTATTTATGAATATATCCATACAGTACGGGTAACCCTATCCACCGTGCGGACAATATCCAGCGTGCCTTCTCTGTAGCAACATAGGTTATAAACTGCTGCATAAACAACTCCATACACAATAATGTTCATGTGTCTATGAATAAATAGCCAACATCGAACACAAACTGCTTTTGTGAGTACAATCTTGGTCGAGTTTAACATCAGCAATAAAATGTTCGTTTATGTTGCAATCGCCATGAATACTGTTTGGTCTTCAATGAAATGGTTCGATTATTGATGAGCAGAAGACATTGTTGGAACCGAAGCAAGCTGTTCGAATACCCGAATAAATCGTATTGCGTTTTACATGGTTTTTGTTTTTCTTTTTTTTAGTATGTAATAAATTATTCGCCTTTATATTGTTTTAATATTTGATTTACATATGTAAATAGATATACCTAAAACAATACATACCTATGTAGTGAATTTTTTATATTAAAAAAATTTTAGTTTGAAAATTTTAAATTATGCATTTTAATTTCTACTAGATATTTAATTGGCTTTTTTAGATGCATCTGTAAATCAATATACACAGTATTAGTTTAAGTTTCCTGATAACTGATCTGAGATATGAATATTTTTAAATAAAAGGTTGAGCGCAAACTACTGTATTTATTTTGTTTCTCTTTTACATTTTTTAATGTGTTCGAACTTTGTTTGAATACACCGATCTTTATTTTTTGTTTAAGATGTTCATCATTATTTTGGCTAAGATTACGAGCTTCATGATTATAAATACATCTAATCGGATTCATATTCATGACATACATGTTTGCTAGTGTTTGTTTTTCATACTTGTCGGCAATAAACACAAACGAGTTAAACATAAAAAATAAAGCAAACGTCTTTAAGCACAGTTTTTCTCTGTTTATGCAGCAGTGTAATAGGCTAGACTACTGAATACCATCACTTCAGGAACATCAATGATATTCACCGTAACACCACTTTTTCCCCTAATTTTAAAAATAAGTGTATTCTTATTTTAGTTTAATATTCAATAGTTTTTATTCCAAAACATTTCAAAAATAACTTGGAATTTTCAAAAGCTAATATAGAACTTTTTTTGGTTGCAACATTTTGATTACTGAACAAATTTATCTTTTTATGTACTTCACATATATATATATATATATATATATATATGCAAAAATGAGTACAAGTTTGTACTTTAGGCACTTTTTGTGTCACAGAATTGAAAGTAATAAAGCAAATTCAAAATTTTTTTTGTAGTTTATTAAGTATTAGGTTCTGAATAAAACAGTGTAAAATTTAAAGCTTATTGCATCAATTTCTAAGAAAAAAATTAAAAAAACGAAAACAACTCCAATGTACTCAATTTTGCACCGTTGGAAAATTTTGCGGAATGCGAATATTTTTAGTACTTGGTCCACAGCCCTTTATTTTGTAAGGCATTAATTACGCGATTTGGCGTACTCTCCACCAATTTCTGTACAATTTCTTTTGGAATATGCTTCCATTAATTTCGGATCCGCTTCCAAAGCTCGTCTAAGTTGGTAGGGGCTGATTGGTACTATCCCATCCGTCTCTTCACGATTGACCACAAATTCTCAATCGGATAGGGGTCGGGACCTTGTGCTGGCAACTGCATTAATTGAAAATTTTGCTCACCAAGCCATTCTTTGGACGTGTGTTGTGGATCACCATCCTGCTGAAAAATTACTTCTTCTGCAGGATAGGCACTCTTATTTACAAAATCAGGAAGATGAGTCTGGAAAATCCTCAAATAGTCTTCTTTCTTCATTATATTATCAATTTTTTGCAGTGGTCCAAGGTCCCACTACGTAAAGCAACCCCACACCATGACGTTTCATCCACCGTGCTTCACAGTTTGCTTCACATGACGCCTTTGATTTTTTTTTCACCAGAGCGGCGCCAGCAATACTGTTTACCGTCGGATTGGAAACGGTTGAATTTGGATTCGTCTGACCACATCACACGTTTCCAGTCGTCCACTGTCCAAATTTTGTGCTCTTTAGCAAATTTTAACCGTGACTTTACATTTTCTTTCGACAAAACAGGTTTTTGTTTTTTTACTGCTACAATATAACCAATGCTGTAAAGGGCTCTACATGTCGTCCACCGACTAACGACTTTTCCGATTGCTAACGAAAGATCTTTTGGTGTTAAAACTTATCTCTTTTAATTTCTCTTATCATTAGACGTGCGTCAGCATTAGTTAGAAGTTTTTTACGACCTCTAACTTGAGCTTGGGAACAACGGAACACCGTTTTTGTATCCTTATGACCACTGATTGACTTACTTTTAGTTCTCTTGCAATATCCCGGGTAGAACAGCCTCTTTTATTCATGGCCCGGATGCTCTCCTCGGTGGGTTTTAAAAGCTTCTTCAATATTTATTGTTATTAGGTATTTATTTGATTTTTGGTTGAAAAATTTCAGAATGTTTTTACCACATGCGATTTAAATAATGTCAAGCTTATATTTTCTTAAGAAAACTAATAAAAACCAAAAAAATTAAAAAATAACGGTACTTTTTCATTTCTTTTCTTTAAATTCTTCATAAAATGCAGTGGTGCGAAATTGAGTACATAAGAGTTATTTTAGTTTTTTTCGTTTTTTTTCTTGGTGCTTGATGCATTTTGTTACAAATTTTATATAATTTTATTAAGTACTATATACTTAATAAACGACTATAAAAATTTTTGATTTTGCGTTACTACTTTTATACTTATGAAACAAAAAGTGCTCAGAGTACAAACATGTACTCATTTGTGCACCTCACTGTATATATCTTATATATAAAAGAACAATTTTTTTTTTGTTAGTGACACCGCTTATAACTCAAGAACGGCTGGACCGATTTTAATGAAACTTGAAAAAAGGTCATACCCGATATCTGGGAATGCGTTCTAGGCTTATTTGTTTTTGGAAATTCCGACTGGGCGTGGCACCTCCCATACAAATTGAACAGTTTTTTTCATATATCTCAATACCTATTATAGCTGAAGTCTCCAAATTTGGTACAACTAAATTATTTATTGATGTTCATAATTGAGTTGTGTATGGGCGGAAACAAATAAATGGGCGTGGCACCTCCCATACAAGGAAAATAGTTTTTTGTATATATTTCAGCAACTGTAACAGCTGAAGTCTCCAAACTTCGTACGGCTGCTTTAAGTGCTAATTTGCATAATTGAGCTTTTTATGGGCGGGAAAAAATAAATAGGCGTGGCACCTCCCATACAACCAAAATAGTTTTTTGTATATATTTCAACAACTGTAAAAGCTGAAGTCTCCGAACTTCGTACGTATGTTTATAGGTCTAATATGCATAATTGAGCTTTTTATGGGCGGAAAAAAATAAATAGGCGTGGCACCTCCCATACAACGAAAATAGTTTTTTGTATATATTTCAACAACTGTAATAGCTGAAGTCTCCAAACTTCATACATAGGGATATATGCATAGATTTTGTTCTAAAAAATAACAGTCTTTTCTCTCAGCGTCTCGTTGACCGATCTTACTGATTTCAATTAACTATTTGCTCTTAAGTTGGAGTTAGTCAGCTTCCTAAATGACAAAAGTAAGGAGCTTTCCAGTCTTGAAGGCTACCCATATATAAGAAATGTTTTCATAAAATTTAACACCAGTTTGTGTTCATCAGGACCTGTAGAAATATTGTTTTCTTTAGCTAGATTTATATATTATCCAACAAGAGGCTGCTTATCTGATGATACTTTAAAAGTCTAGTGTTCATGAAAGGAAATTCTTGTTTTACAGGTTAGTGTATGTATTTTGTATTTTAAACAAAAGTACTAAAATTCTGTATTTTGTATTTTGTATACTCGACCTAAAAGTATTTAGTATTTTGTATTTGAAATACCACCGGAACAAGTATTTTGTATTTCAAATACAGCAAAGCATGTATTTTGCCCACGTCTGGTTATATAATCGTGTAGTGACTTTTAGTATGTTAATTTTTTCACCCATATCTTCAATGAATCTAAAATTCATGCGTGATAGAGCATCGGCTCCGCAATTATGTTTTTCTTGTACATAATCTATTGTAAAATCATATTTCTCAAGGTCTTATCTCATTTGCGTTAGTTTGGATAAAGAGTTTTTCATTGAAAATATGTATACTATGGTCGCTTCCAAATAGAAATTTCGTTCCATAGACATAGGGAAGGAAGAAGTTAATAGCCCAGTGTGTTGCGGTTATTTCTTGTTCAATAACTGATTTATTTGATTTACCTTTGGTAAAGGCCTTTGAGGAGTAAGCGACAGGTAGGTGAATACCATTATATTCTTGACTATGAATAGTTGCCTAATGAACTTTTGTTTTACTGTTTTGTTTCACCCACTCCTTGCTGTTGAGGGCAAATTTTAAACCAAGACCGTTATAGCTAGATTGAAAAATGGATGATTTTAAGACTCCTGAATTAGTCTAATCAACATCGTGTGGAAATTTGATCTTAAGATATAAACTAGTCGGCCAACACACCAATTTGTGTTCACCAGAAGTCCTAGTGCCGTCATATCAGCTCGCAGACATGCACAGTCTTCGGGTTATGTTACCTTGATCGACCAACGCAACAAAACCTGTTTTGTAACGTCCTCTTTTCTTTTTTGTTTGAAATTACGTTCATATATATCGAAATGCATATCCTGACATAGGCATAGGGAACGCATATTTAAACGAATAAATTGTTCACCCGGTATTAAACGTTTTTATCATACATAACTTTAATTTGCATATCACTTTTCGTTAGTTTAGCACACTCTTGAAATTTACCTGTTACTAACATACCATGCCATAATACGTAAACTGCACCATTTTGAAAAATTGTGTATAATTTTTTTTTGTTGCATCCTATTTTGCCATGTATATATTTGTTATCATGTAAGTTTATTTGCCTAAAACTTACGTACATACATGGTGTGCGAGATTTATATATATAGGTCTAACATGTAGGTACGCATTTAAACATTGTTGTTGCAATACTATTTGTTTTTTTTGTCCATTAGTTTGTGATATAATTACAGTCAAACCTGGAAACTTGAAACGAATTGTTTATATGAAATTCGCTTTTTCATCACCCCTATGCAAATTTTTTGATTCAGTATACCCTTTTTCAAGAACTTAGTCATTTTTTTTTTTTTTTGCCCAGAATGTATCATAGTCGTTTTCGAAATTGAATAGGGGCAAAGTGCGTAACGATAATAAACTAATGTTGATATTAGTAGTTCGAGAGTTACCACTTTTCAGAATCTTCGTTTTCCATCCCTGCATGTAACATGCGTATGTGTATGATAATTTAAATAAGAAGATGGATATACATGTGGCAATTGCAAAAAAATGTCATTTGAAGTTTGTCACTGAACGAGGTGAGGTTCAAATTATCTCCGAAGGGAGAGATTAAGTGAAAAAAAACAACGTGGTTTGTATGGTATATTGGCCATCGGAAGAAGAGGCGCCTTTCTACTGCTTCCTGGGCAAAATTGCGCCCTTCTTAACTGTTCTAAATGAACAGTTACTTCTGCCACATTACACGTGTATTTATGAATATATCCATACAGTACGGGTAACCCTATCCACCGTGCGGACAATATCCAGCGTGCCTTCTCTGTAGCAACATAGGTTATAAACTGCTGCATAAACAACTCCATACACAATAATGTTCATGTGTCTATGAATAAATAGCCAACATCGAACACAAACTGCTTTTGTGAGTACAATCTTGGTCGAGTTTAACATCAGCAATAAAATGTTCGTTTATGTTGCAATCGCCATGAATACTGTTTGGTCTTCAATGAAATTGTTCGATTATTGATGAGCAGAAGACATTGTTGGAACCGAAGCAAGCTGTTCGAATACCCGAATAAATCGTATTGCGTTTTACATGGTTTTTGTTTTTCTTTTTTTTAGTATGTAATAAATTATTCGCCTTTATATTGTTTTAATATTTGATTTACATATGTAAATAGATATACCTAAAACAATACATACCTATGTAGTGAATTTTTTATATTAAAAAAATTTTAGTTTGAAAATTTTAAATTATGCATTTTAATTTCTACTAGATATTTAATTGGCTTTTTTAGATGCATCTGTAAATCAATATACACAGTATTAGTTTAAGTTTCCTGATAACTGATCTGAGATATGAATATTTTTAAATAAAAGGTTGAGCGCAAACTACTGTATTTATTTTGTTTCTCTTTTACATTTTTTAATGTGTTCGAACTTTGTTTGAATACACCGATCTTTATTTTTTGTTTAAGATGTTCATCATTATTTTGGCTAAGATTACGAGCTTCATGATTATAAATACATCTAATCGGATTCATATTTATGACATACATGTTTGCTAGTGTTTGTTTTTCATACTTGTCGGCAATAAACACAAACGAGTTAAACATAAAAAATAAAGCAAACGTCTTTAAGCACAGTTTTTCTCTGTTTATGCAGCAGTGTAATAGGCTAGACTACTGAATACCATCACTTCAGGAACATCAATGATATTCACCGTAACACCACTTTTTCCCCTAATTTTAAAAATAAGTGTATTCTTATTTTAGTTTAATATTCAATAGTTTTTATTCCAAAACATTTCAAAAATAACTTGGAATTTTCAAAAGCTAATATAGAACTTTTTTTGGTTGCAACATTTTGATTACTGAACAAATTTATCTTTTTATGTACTTCACATATATATATATATATATATATGCAAAAATGAGTACAAGTTTGTACTTTAGGCACTTTTTGTGTCACAGAATTGAAAGTAATAAAGCAAATTCAAAATTTTTTTTGTAGTTTATTAAGTATTAGGTTCTGAATAAAACAGTGTAAAATTTAAAGCTTATAGCATCAATTTCTAAGAAAAAAATTAAAAAAACGAAAACAACTCCAATGTACTCAATTTTGCACCGTTGGAAAATTTTGCGGAATACGAATATTTTTAGTACTTGGTCCACAGCCCTTTATTTTGTAAGGCATTAATTACGCGATTTGGCGTACTCTCCACCAATTTCTGTACAATTTCTTTTGGAATATGCTTCCATTAATTTCGGATCCGCTTCCAAAGCTCGTCTAAGTTGGTAGGGGCTGATTGGTACTATCCCATCCGTCTCTTCACGATTGACCACAAATTCTCAATCGGATAGGGGTCGGGACCTTGTGCTGGCAACTGCATTAATTGAAAATTTTGCTCACCAAGCCATTCTTTGGACGTGTGTTTTGGATCACCATCCTGCTGAAAAATTACTTCTTCTGCAGGATAGGCACTCTTATTTACAAAATCAGGAAGATGAGTCTGGAAAATCCTCAAATAGTCTTCTTTCTTCATTATATTATCAATTTTTTGCAGTGGTCCAAGGTCCCACTACGTAAAGCAACCCCACACCATGACGTTTCATCCACCGTGCTTCACAGTTTGCTTCACATGGCGCCTTTGATTTTTTTTTCACCAGAGCGGCGCCAGCAATACTGTTTACCGTCGGATTGGAAACGGTTGAATTTGGATTCGTCTGACCACATCACACGTTTCCAGTCGTCCACTGTCCAAATTTTGTGCTCTTTAGCAAATTTTAACCGTGACTTTACATTTTCTTTCGACAAAACAGGTTTTTGTTTTTTTACTGCTACAATATAACCAATGCTGTAAAGGGCTCTACATGTCGTCCACCGACTAACGACTTTTCCGATTGCTAACGAAAGATCTTTTGGTGTTAAAACTTATCTCTTTTAATTTCTCTTATCATTAGACGTGCGTCAGCATTAGTTAGAAGTTTTTTACGACCTCTAACTTGAGCTTGGGAACAACGGAACACCGTTTTTGTATCCTTATGACCACTGATTGACTCACTTTTAGTTCTCTTGCAATATCCCGGGTAGAACAGCCTCTTTTATTCATGGCCCGGATGCTCTCCTCGGTGGGTTTTAAAAGCTTCTTCAATATTTATTGTTATTAGGTATTTATTTGATTTTTGGTTGAAAAATTTCAGAATGTTTTTACCACATGCGATTTAAATAATGTCAAGCTTATATTTTCTTAAGAAAACTAATAAAAACCAAAAAAATTAAAAAATAACGGTACTTTTTCATTTCTTTTCTTTAAATTCTTCATAAAATGCAGTGGTGCGAAATTGAGTACATAAGAGTTATTTTAGTTTTTTTCGTTTTTTTTCTTGGTGCTTGATGCATTTTGTTACAAATTTTATATAATTTTATTAAGTACTATATACTTAATAAACGACTATAAAAATTTTTGATTTTGCGTTACTACTTTTATACTTATGAAACAAAAAGTGCTCAGAGTACAAACATGTACTCATTTGTGCACCTCACTGTATATATCTTATATATAAAAGAACAATTTTTTTTTTGTTAGTGACACCGCTTATAACTCAAGAACGGCTGGACCGATTTTAATGAAACTTGAAAAAAGGTCATACCCGATATCTGGGAATGCGTTCTAGGCTTATTTGTTTTTGGAAATTCCGACTGGGCGTGGCACCTCCCATACAAATTGAACAGTTTTTTTCATATATCTCAATACCTATTATAGCTGAAGTCTCCAAATTTGGTACAACTAAATTATTTATTGATGTTCATAATTGAGTTGTGTATGGGCGGAAACAAATAAATGGGCGTGGCACCTCCCATACAAGGAAAATAGTTTTTTGTATATATTTCAGCAACTGTAACAGCTGAAGTCTCCAAACTTCGTACGGCTGCTTTAAGTGCTAATTTGCATAATTGAGCTTTTTATGGGCGGGAAAAAATAAATAGGCGTGGCACCTCCCATACAACCAAAATAGTTTTTTGTATATATTTCAACAACTGTAAAAGCTGAAGTCTCCGAACTTCGTACGTATGTTTATAGGTCTAATATGCATAATTGAGCTTTTTATGGGCGGAAAAAAATAAATAGGCGTGGCACCTCCCATACAACGAAAATAGTTTTTTGTATATATTTCAACAACTGTAATAGCTGAAGTCTCCAAACTTCATACATAGGGATATATGCATAGATTTTGTTCTAAAAAATAACAGTCTTTTCTCTCAGCGTCTCGTTGACCGATCTTACTGATTTCAATTAACTATTTGCTCTTAAGTTGGAGTTAGTCAGCTTCCTAAATGACAAAAGTAAGGAGCTTTCCAGTCTTGAAGGCTACCCATATATAAGAAATGTTTTCATAAAATTTAACACCAGTTTGTGTTCATCAGGACCTGTAGAAATATTGTTTTCTTTAGCTAGATTTATATATTATCCAACAAGAGGCTGCTTATCTGATGATACTTTAAAAGTCTAGTGTTCATGAAAGGAAATTCTTGTTTTACAGGTTAGTGTATGTATTTTGTATTTTAAACAAAAGTACTAAAATTCTGTATTTTGTATTTTGTATACTCGACCTAAAAGTATTTAGTATTTTGTATTTGAAATACCACCGGAACAAGTATTTTGTATTTCAAATACAGCAAAGCATGTATTTTGCCCACGTCTGGTTATATAATCGTGTAGTGACTTTTAGTATGTTAATTTTTTCACCCATATCTTCAATGAATCTAAAATTCATGCGTGATAGAGCATCGGCTCCGCAATTATGTTTTTCTTGTACATAATCTATTGTAAAATCATATTTCTCAAGGTCTTATCTCATTTGCGTTAGTTTGGATAAAGAGTTTTTCATTGAAAATATGTATACTATGGTCGCTTCCAAATAGAAATTTCGTTCCATAGACATAGGGAAGGAAGAAGTTAATAGCCCAGTGTGTTGCGGTTATTTCTTGTTCAATAACTGATTTATTTGATTTACCTTTGGTAAAGGCCTTTGAGGAGTAAGCGACAGGTAGGTGAATACCATTATATTCTTGACTATGAATAGTTGCCTAATGAACTTTTGTTTTACTGTTTTGTTTCACCCACTCCTTGCTGTTGAGGGCAAATTTTAAACCAAGACCGTTATAGCTAGATTGAAAAATGGATGATTTTAAGACTCCTGAATTAGTCTAATCAACATCGTGTGGAAATTTGATCTTAAGATATAAACTAGTCGGCCAACACACCAATTTGTGTTCACCAGAAGTCCTAGTGCCGTCATATCAGCTCGCAGACATGCACAGTCTTCGGGTTATGTTACCTTGATCGACCAACGCAACAAAACCTGTTTTGTAACGTCCTCTTTTCTTTTTTGTTTGAAATTACGTTCATATATATCGAAATACATATCCTGACATAGGCATAGGGAACGCATATTTAAACGAATAAATTGTTCACCCGGTATTAAACGTTTTTATCATACATAACTTTAATTTGCATATCACTTTTCGTTAGTTTAGCACACTCTTGAAATTTACCTGTTACTAACATACCATGCCATAATACGTAAACTGCACCATTTTGAAAAATTGTGTATAATTTTTTTTTTGTTGCATCCTATTTTGCCATGTATATATTTGTTATCATGTAAGTTTATTTGCCTAAAACTTACGTACATACATGGTGTGCGAGATTTATATATATAGGTCTAACATGTAGGTACGCATTTAAACATTGTTGTTGCAATACTATTTGTTTTTTTTGTCCATTAGTTTGTGATATAATTACAGTCAAACCTGGAAACTTGAAACGAATTGTTTATATGAAATTCGCTTTTTCATCACCCCTATGCAAATTTTTTGATTCAGTATACCCTTTTTCAAGAACTTAGTCATTTTTTTTTTTTTGCCCAGAATGTATCATAGTCGTTTTCGAAATTGAATAGGGGCAAAGTGCGTAACGATAATAAACTAATGTTGATATTAGTAGTTCGAGAGTTACCACTTTTCAGAATCTTCGTTTTCCATCCCTGCATGTAACATGCGTATGTGTATGATAATTTAAATAAGAAGATGGATATACATGTGGCAATTGCAAAAAAATGTCATTTGAAGTTTGTCACTGAACGAGGTGAGGTTCAAATTATCTCCGAAGGGAGAGATTAAGTGAAAAAAAACAACGTGGTTTGTATGGTATATTGGCCATCGGAAGAAGAGGCGCCTTTCTACTGCTTCCTGGGCAAAATTGCGCCCTTCTTAACTGTTCTAAATGAACAGTTACTTCTGCCACATTACACGTGTATTTATGAATATATCCATACAGTACGGGTAACCCTATCCACCGTGCGGACAATATCCAGCGTGCCTTCTCTGTAGCAACATAGGTTATAAACTGCTGCATAAACAACTCCATACACAATAATGTTCATGTGTCTATGAATAAATAGCCAACATCGAACACAAACTGCTTTTGTGAGTACAATCTTGGTCGAGTTTAACATCAGCAATAAAATGTTCGTTTATGTTGCAATCGCCATGAATACTGTTTGGTCTTCAATGAAATTGTTCGATTATTGATGAGCAGAAGACATTGTTGGAACCGAAGCAAGCTGTTCGAATACCCGAATAAATCGTATTGCGTTTTACATGGTTTTTGTTTTTCTTTTTTTTAGTATGTAATAAATTATTCGCCTTTATATTGTTTTAATATTTGATTTACATATGTAAATAGATATACCTAAAACAATACATACCTATGTAGTGAATTTTTTATATTAAAAAAATTTTAGTTTGAAAATTTTAAATTATGCATTTTAATTTCTACTAGATATTTAATTGGCTTTTTTAGATGCATCTGTAAATCAATATACACAGTATTAGTTTAAGTTTCCTGATAACTGATCTGAGATATGAATATTTTTAAATAAAAGGTTGAGCGCAAACTACTGTATTTATTTTGTTTCTCTTTTACATTTTTTAATGTGTTCGAACTTTGTTTGAATACACCGATCTTTATTTTTTGTTTAAGATGTTCATCATTATTTTGGCTAAGATTACGAGCTTCATGATTATAAATACATCTAATCGGATTCATATTTATGACATACATGTTTGCTAGTGTTTGTTTTTCATACTTGTCGGCAATAAACACAAACGAGTTAAACATAAAAAATAAAGCAAACGTCTTTAAGCACAGTTTTTCTCTGTTTATGCAGCAGTGTAATAGGCTAGACTACTGAATACCATCACTTCAGGAACATCAATGATATTCACCGTAACACCACTTTTTCCCCTAATTTTAAAAATAAGTGTATTCTTATTTTAGTTTAATATTCAATAGTTTTTATTCCAAAACATTTCAAAAATAACTTGGAATTTTCAAAAGCTAATATAGAACTTTTTTTGGTTGCAACATTTTGATTACTGAACAAATTTATCTTTTTATGTACTTCACATATATATATATATATATATATATGCAAAAATGAGTACAAGTTTGTACTTTAGGCACTTTTTGTGTCACAGAATTGAAAGTAATAAAGCAAATTCAAAATTTTTTTTGTAGTTTATTAAGTATTAGGTTCTGAATAAAACAGTGTAAAATTTAAAGCTTATAGCATCAATTTCTAAGAAAAAAATTAAAAAAACGAAAACAACTCCAATGTACTCAATTTTGCACCGTTGGAAAATTTTGCGGAATACGAATATTTTTAGTACTTGGTCCACAGCCCTTTATTTTGTAAGGCATTAATTACGCGATTTGGCGTACTCTCCACCAATTTCTGTACAATTTCTTTTGGAATATGCTTCCATTAATTTCGGATCCGCTTCCAAAGCTCGTCTAAGTTGGTAGGGGCTGATTGGTACTATCCCATCCGTCTCTTCACGATTGACCACAAATTCTTAATCGGATAGGGGTCGGGACCTTGTGCTGGCAACTGCATTAATTGAAAATTTTGCTCACCAAGCCATTCTTTGGACGTGTGTTTTGGATCACCATCCTGCTGAAAAATTACTTCTTCTGCAGGATAGGCACTCTTATTTACAAAATCAGGAAGATGAGTCTGGAAAATCCTCAAATAGTCTTCTTTCTTCATTATATTATCAATTTTTTGCAGTGGTCCAAGGTCCCACTACGTAAAGCAACCCCACACCATGACGTTTCATCCACCGTGCTTCACAGTTTGCTTCACATGGCGCCTTTGATTTTTTTTTCACCAGAGCGGCGCCAGCAATACTGTTTACCGTCGGATTGGAAACGGTTGAATTTGGATTCGTCTGACCACATCACACGTTTCCAGTCGTCCACTGTCCAAATTTTGTGCTCTTTAGCAAATTTTAACCGTGACTTTACATTTTCTTTCGACAAAACAGGTTTTTGTTTTTTTACTGCTACAATATAACCAATGCTTTAAAGGGCTCTACATGTCGTCCACCGACTAACGACTTTTCCGATTGCTAACGAAAGATCTTTTGGTGTTAAAACTTATCTCTTTTAATTTCTCTTATCATTAGACGTGCGTCAGCATTAGTTAGAAGTTTTTTACGACCTCTAACTTGAGCTTGGGAACAACGGAACACCGTTTTTGTATCCTTATGACCACTGATTGACTCACTTGTAGTTCTCTTGCAATATCCCGGGTAGAACAGCCTCTTTTATTCATGGCCCGGATGCTCTCCTCGGTGGGTTTTAAAAGCTTCTTCAATATTTATTGTTATTAGGTATTTATTTGATTTTTGGTTGAAAAATTTCAGAATGTTTTTACCACATGCGATTTAAATAATGTCAAGCTTATATTTTCTTAAGAAAACTAATAAAAACCCAAAAAATTAAAAAATAACGGTACTTTTTCATTTCTTTTCTTTAAATTCTTCATAAAAAGCAGTGGTGCGAAATTGAGTACATAAGAGTTATTTTAGTTTTTTTCGTTTTTTTTTCTTGGTGCTTGATGCATTTTGTTACAAATTTTATATAATTTTATTAAGTACTATATACTTAATAAACGACTATAAAAATTTTTGATTTTGCGTTACTACTTTTATACTTATGAAACAAAAAGTGCTCAGAGTACAAACATGTACTCATTTGTGCACCTCACTGTATATATCTTATATATAAAAGAACAATTTTTTTTTTGTTAGTGACACCGCTTATAACTCAAGAACGGCTGGACCGATTTTAATGAAACTTGAAAAAAGGTCATACCCGATATCTGGGAATGCGTTCTAGGCTTATTTGTTTTTGGAAATTCCGACTGGGCGTGGCACCTCCCATACAAATTGAACAGTTTTTTTCATATATCTCAATACCTATTATAGCTGAAGTCTCCAAATTTGGTACAACTAAATTATTTATTGATGTTCATAATTGAGTTGTGTATGGGCGGAAACAAATAAATGGGCGTGGCACCTCCCATACAAGGAAAATAGTTTTTTGTATATATTTCAGCAACTGTAACAGCTGAAGTCTCCAAACTTCGTACGGCTGCTTTAAGTGCTAATTTGCATAATTGAGCTTTTTATGGGCGGGAAAAAATAAATAGGCGTGGCACCTCCCATACAACCAAAATAGTTTTTTGTATATATTTCAACAACTGTAAAAGCTGAAGTCTCCGAACTTCGTACGTATGTTTATAGGTCTAATATGCATAATTGAGCTTTTTATGGGCGGAAAAAAATAAATAGGCGTGGCACCTCCCATACAACGAAAATAGTTTTTTGTATATATTTCAACAACTGTAATAGCTGAAGTCTCCAAACTTCGTACGGATGTTTATAGTGCTAATATGCATAATTGTGCTTTTTATGGGCGGGAAAAAATAAATAGGCGTGGCCCCTCCCATACAACGAAAATAGTTTTTTGTATATATTTCAACAACTGCAACAGCTGAAGTCTCCGAACTTCGTACGTATGTTTATAGTGCTAATATGCATAATTTAGTTTTTTATGGGCGGGAAAAAATAAATAGGCGTGGCCCCTCCCATACAACGAAAATAGTTTTTTGTATATATTTCAACAACTGTAAAAGCTGAAGTCTCCGAACTTCGTACGTATGTTTATAGTGCTAATATGCATAATTTAGTTTTTTATGGGCGGGAAAAAATAAATAGGCGTGGCACCTCCCATACAACGAAAATAGTTTTTTGTATATATTTCAACAACTGTACTAGCTGAAGTCTCCGAAATTGGTACGTATGTTTATAGTGCTAATATGCATAATTAAGTTTTTTATGGGCGGGAAAAAATAAATAGGCGTGGCACATGCCATACAACGAAAATAGTTTTTTGTATATATCTCAACAACTGTAACAGCTAAAGTCTCCGAACTTCGTACGTATGTTTATAGTGGTAATATGCATAATTGAGCTTTTTATGGGCGGGAAAAAATAAATAGGCGTGGCCCCTCCCATACAACGAAAATAGTTTTTTGTATATATTTCAACAACTGTAACAGCTTAAGTCTTCAAACTTTGTACGTATGTTTATAGCGCTAATATGCATAATTGAGCTTTTTATGGGCGGGAAAAAATAAATAGGCGTGGCACCTCCCATACAACGAAAATAGTTTTTTGTATATATCTCAACAACTGTAACAGCTGAAGTCTCCGAACTTCGTACGTATGTTTATAGCGCTAATACTCATATTTGAGCTTTTTATGGGCGGGAAAAAATAAATAGGCGTGGCACCTCCCATACAACGAAAATAGTTCTTTGTATATATTTCAACAACTGTAACAGCTTAAGTCTTCAAACTTTGTACGGATGTTAATAGTGCTAATATGCATAATTGAGCTTTGTATGGGCGGGAAAAAATAAATAGGCGTGGTACCTCCTATACAACGAAAATAGTTTTTTGTATATATTTCTACAACAGTAACAGTTGAACTCTCAAAACTTTGTAAAGATGTTTATAATGGTAATATGCATAATTCAGCTTTGTAAGGTTAAAGTCTCAAAATTTTGTGCAGGTGCTTACAATGTTGATGTTTACAATTAAGCTGAGTTTGGGCGTAAAGATAACAATAGGTGTGGCACCCACCTCCTTTACTAGAAAGAATCTCTTACATATATATGTCAATAAATGTAACAGCTGAAATCTCCAAATTTAATATGGGTATTTATTATGCTTATATGCATAACTGAGATTAGTATAGGCAGTAAGTGAACTATGGGTGTGGAACCTCTAATAGCATGGAAATATTTATATGTGTATCTCATTAACTGTGACAGCTAAGGTCTCCAAACTTTTTGGTGTGGCACCTCCCGTACAATTTGATTTTTTTTACATGTTCTTTAATAATTCTTAAAGCTAGAGTTTCAAAATTGTCTATGGATGTTTTTGTTTGCAAATATACATAATTGTGGTGAGTATACTTAAGAGAAAAGGGAATAATGGTCATGGCATCTCCCGTACAACAAAAATACTTTCTTATATAAGTCTCAATAACTGTAAAAAACTTCAAGAAACGTGTTCATATTTTTCCCAAACCAGTTGAACGCAATTTAAATTATTAGTTTAAAAGTAACAAAAATAACTTAAAAATTACCAATAAAATGTTTATCCCTTTTTACACCTTAGGATCAAAATTATCAAAATTTTATAATCATATTTTTTCGAGACCTGTCGAACGCAATATCAAAATATAATTTGAGCCCCTTTTTATCTTTTTCAGTTCCGAAGGTACAAAATGGATATAAGCAGTTTCAAAATATGGTTTTTACCCTGTCTCCCCTAATGGTCTAATATTTCAAAAAAAGTACAAAAAATGCATTTATAACTTTGAAACCTCTCGAGCGTAAATAAAATAACAGTTCTATCTTTTTTTAGCTCAGAAGCTACAAGATTAACCAATACATATTTGAAGTCTTGCCCTTTGCATTTAGTTTATGAAATGATGAATCTGTCTGTCAGTTAGCGAATCATTAACGCAATTTTTTTCTATACATTGTTTTGTAAGCACAACAAACATTTAATAAAATAAAAAAAAATATTTACAAGTGGCGGATAAGGCCACAAAAAAATGAAGCCATTATAAACTGAACTGTTTGTGAAGTTTTTCTTGGTAATAGCTTCCCATCATGAAAGATGCGATAGGCTCAGCTATTCTATTTACGCTTTATCAGCAATTTTCAGTAATTATCAAAAGACAAACAAAACATGTTTATAACGTTATTGACGCGCTACTAAGGATAATATTTTGTGAATTGTGTGTGTTTAGGCAAAAAATTCGTTTGCTGATTATATATATTGTTAGGCAATACGTGTTCGGAGATACTCAATGCTGGATATATATGCACACATTCTTATTTAGTTAGTTGAAAAATTTCGACCAGACCAGAAAGATGATATTATAAGTGCTGAGATCCCTGATCCCGAAACAGATCAAGAACTACATTATGTTGTAATTACATATATGATTCATAGATCGTGTGGCCCCATCAACCCCCCATCACCGTGCATGTTCGACGGCAAGTGTTCCAAACATTATCCACGAAAGTTGACGGCGGAAAATATCACTGGCAATGACAGTTATCCACTGTATCGGCGTTGATGGCCCAATGACAACGGTAAAACTATTACAAAGAAAGTAAAAGGAAACGATTTTGTGATTGACACCAGTTGGGCTCTGCCACTTCTTTCCAAATCATTTAAGACGCATTGCAAATATGTCACGAAAGGCAGCGATATGGCTCTTTTTAGCATCCAACTGCAACGACGAAATTACGCGTTATCAAGTTGGGCGATATGTGAATTGCAATGAGGCGGTTTGGCGTATTTCTCATGTCCTATTCATCCCACTGTTGCACATTTAGCAGTGCATCTGGAGAATGGCCAACGAGTATATTTCACTGCGGCAAATATTGTTCAACGTGCTGAAATACCTCCAGCGACAACATTGACAAGTATCTTTGATGTTTGTCAAAGCGATCCGTTTGTACGAACTTTACTTTACTCGGAGATGCCACGGTATTACACTTGGAACGCTTCTTCAAAAAATTTTAACGTCAAAAGAAAGGCACTATGGTTCCTGGGCATCCGGATTTGCGTTCAAGTGATGCTCTTGGTTGCATTTATACAGTTCATCCGAAGAATGATGAATGTTTTTATTTGCGGTTGTTGCTGGTGAATGTTCGTGGTCCAACATCATTTGCAGCATTTCGTAATGTTTATGGTATAGTCTGCCCAACATTTTGTGATGCATGTCAAGAACTCAATTTGTTTGAAAATGATACTCATTGGGATACGACAATCGCTGAGGCAATTATTTCTGTATATCCAAGCCAGATACGAACATTATTTGATTTCATCATTTCGACATACTTCCCGTCAAATCCAAGTGACCTGCGGGACAAATACAAGGACAATATGTCAAAAGACATTTTACATCAATATCGTGTCTGCTCGAGAAATCTAAATCTTGAAGTCAATGAAGACATGTGTTACCTTTTTTGCGGCAGTTTATTAGTCAGGACTGCTGGCACCAGAACATGAAATGAAAGAGCTACTAAATTGACAATTGAAGCGTGAACTTGAATACGATCGACATGAGTTGAGCCAATTAGTTCAAACCAATGTTTCCATTTTAAACCTCTAATAGAAGGAAGTCCATGATATAATTTCGAAGGCAATTAATGATGGAAATGATGTTTCTTTTTTTGGATGCCCCCGGTGGAACTGGGAAGACATTCGTCATGTCATTGATTTTAGCCACTGTTCGTGCGAGATCCAGCATTGCTGCAGTGGAAGCTTCATCTGGAATAGCGTCCACATTGTAAGAAAGATGATGCACAGCTCACTCAGCGTTAAAGTTGCCATTAAACCTTGAAAATATGGAGCTACCGACATGTAACATTGCGAAAAACTCCGCTATGTCCAAAGTTTTAGTAGCGTGTAAAATAATCATCTGGGACGAATGCACAATGGCACACAAACTCGCAATAGAAGCTCTTAAAAGAACACACACTGCGCAGTGACTCAAGATGTTTTGGAGGTGCAATGATTTTACTGTCTGGTGATTTCCGCTAAACACTGCCAGTCGTTCCAAGATCGACGGCAGCTAATCAAAAAAATGTTTGTGTTAAATCCTCAAGTCTGTGGCGTTTTCCAAAGATACTGCAGATGACAGAAAACGTGAGAGTTATATTGCTCAACGATTTATCAGCTCAAGATTTCTCCAACCAATTGTTGACTATCGGTAATGGATGATTTAAACTATATAGTTCAGAATAAAATCGTTGGTACTCTGCATTCTTTTAAATCTATTGATTGTGTAACAAATGAAGATGAAGCCACCAACTATCCAACTGAAGTTTTAAACTCCTTGGATGTGCCTGGCTTACCACCGCACAACTTACAACTGAAGGTTGGCTCCGTAGTTATCATGCTTCAAAATTCAAACCAACCAAAACTTTGCAATGGAACGCGTTTGGTAATAACAAAACTTATATGCCATGTTATTCACGCAATTATACTTAGAGGGAAATTTTAAGGGAAAGAAGTTCTCATACCGATAATTCCGATGATACCAACCGATATGCCTTTTGAGTTTAAGCAAATTTAATTTCCTATTCGTCTTACATTCGCAATGATTAACAAATCACAAGGACAATCCTTGAGTATTTGTGATCTTAGAAAACACATGTTTTTCTCATGGCCAAATATACGTTGCATGTTCACGTGTGGGCAAACCATCTGCTTTTTTTGTACTTGCGCCGAATAACACAACCAAAAGTTTGGTGTATCACAAGGTACTGCACTGAAGGGAATTAACCTAAACATATCCCATGCACGAAAATACATAGCTTTCTTAACAGCTTTTACCTGAAACGCCTTATTTTTGTTATCTTTTTTAACTTTTGTTTTCTATATAAATATATTCCAATGAACTATTTGACTAAATAAACTTTATACTCTTTTAAAAAAATCCATATATTCAATAATGGTTAGGTGGTACGAAGTTCACCGGGTCAGCTAGTATATATATATATATATATGCCATTCCGTTTAACTCTTTGATATCCATCTGCGACTCCATAAAATATATATTTTCTTGGTACTTATAGACAGGGAAGTCAATCCAGTTATGGTAAAGGTCCTCCGATGTCGCAAAGACCCGTAAGTGATACCAAACTTTTAGAAATATCTGCAAAAAATCACCATAAAGATCGAGCAGAATCGCCCAATAACTGTCCGAGATATTGGCTAAAAACCAAGACTACCAATGTTTATTTCTCTAAAACTTACCCGTAGTTAACCCCACACTAGTGCAATGTAAGACCAACTTCCATTAGTTTTTCCAAACGAACATTTTTGTGGAACATACTTACACCTTATTTCTGCCCCTAACAGGGTTGCCATACAAAGTTTAATCGTCTCAAATTTTATTTAAATCGCTTCCACAGTTTTCAGGGTGACAAAAGTCAAATGTAAGACAAATCCCAGTTTATTAATATTTTCTCCCAACCATTTTTGTGGAACACACATCCCGCTATCTGTAGCCGCTAACAGGGTTGCCCAACAAAATTTGAAAAATATAGGGTAAAACTCCCTTCAACTTCCCCGGAGTTGCCCTTAGAGAATAAAATGAATAACAGACCCCCACTAGTTTTCCCTCCTAGAACATACTTACCCCCTATCTCCATCGCCTAAGGAGGCTCCCAAACAATTTGGGAAATTGTAATGAATCCAACCCTACAACTTGCAGGGTGGACGTGGATAGGTCAATTGTAAGACTGACCCCACTCTTTTTTCCTTTCAAACACTTTCCTAAAACATACTTACTCCCTATCTCTATCACCTAGGGGGGTTTCCACACAAAATTTTCCAAAAAATATGTAAAATCGCTCAGAACTTCCCCAGAGTCAGCCTTAGAGGTATAAAGTGTACAACGGACCACAATTATTTTCTCTTCTCAAACATTTATTTATTTATTTATTTGTTATGTTTAAATCCCGTACAACAATAATTAATAATATATTTTAGGTACAGGATAGTATAGGAATAATACATAAGTTAAATTGGGACGGCAAACATAAATAAACACACATAAATATTAAAAAAAATAACAGTCAACACATAATACATATACGAGGGCCTTTTATGTTTCGGAATTTGTCAATCTGACAAACAACATAACATAACATAAATGGATTCCTTTTATGAAAAGTAGTTAAATAAAAAGTGCTTAAAGCTAATTGCGTTGCTATTAGCTTGTTGTGTTTGTGGAAGAATATTCCAGAGACGCACCGCAAGTATCAAAACCTGCCATTTAGAAACAAGAAGACGGTGTAAAGGAATTATAATCCTTTTCCCCCTAATTGATCTGGCAAACCTAAGTTTATCAGAAAGGTATTGGGCATTTCAGAGAAAATGATTTTATGTAAAAAGATGAGAGCACGTATATTTAAAAGATTATCGAACAAGACGCCATATAATTTTGAAGAAAACTGAGAAACATGGTCATATCTTTTCAAGCCGTATACATATCTAGCAATATTGTTGTATAAAACGTTTAGCTTTTTTTTAATAGTTGCGTCACAATTTGCAAAAAGCTCACAACCATATATTAAACCAGGAATAAGGTAAAATTTTGCTAGCAGTTGTCTTATATTGAGAGGGGTATATTACTGTGACGACCAAAGACACCTAAGCTTTGTATAAGTCTGGCCCACAAATATAATAACGTGATCCCTCCACGTAAGACTTTTATTAAAAATCTATCGAAGGTTTTTGGCAGCATCAACAACAGTGATTTTTTTATCCGTTTATTAGAACATCAACATTACCAATAAAATTTGTTGTCCTCTTTTGTGTTACGTTACATTTTGATTTTTGAGGGTTCAAACAAAGTCCATTTGCAGTTGTCCAGCAATAAATTCTATTAAGGTCTTCATTGAGTTTCGAAAGATTTTTAGCAACAGAAATTACTGGACTACTCACATACAACTGAACATCATCCGCATACATATAAATTTTGCAGTGCAAAAGTTGTTCTGGAAAGTCATTAATATAAATAGAAAAAAGGAGTGGTCCAAGGATTGACCCTTAAGGGACTCCCCTAGATAAATCTAATTGGAGATTGTTGGCATATACAAATTATCTACGGCTAAAGAAGTATGAAGATAAGAGCCTTGTGGACGTTAGAGAGAGTTAAAGAAATGCCGGAGTTTCATGCAAAGTGTGCTGTGATCAACTGTGTCAAAGGCTTTGGAATGATCAAGAAGAATCAACAAATTTATTCTCCCCTCATCTAATTCCCGTCGTATGTTCTCAGTTGCATCCATTAAAGCAGAAACGCAGCTATGATTTTGGCGGAAACCTGATTGCTTATCGGACATTAAGTTATTGTTTTCAATATGGAGCGTCATTTGCTTATGTAGAATTTTCTCAAGAGCCTTCAATAGAAAGCACAGCATGGCAATAGGCCTAAACTTAGAATCATTTTTCGGTATTGGCAATATTTTTGAATATTTCCATTTTAACGGAAAAGTGCTTGTCATTATAATAGTGTTGAACAAATGTTATATTAGGCAATAGTTCTGGCAACAATATCCTTAAAAATTTGGGGTGTATGCCATCAGGGCCCACTGCATCCGACATAATTAAATTAAAGCTCAGACAGACTTCAGATTTACTTCACACGCGAATTGAAACACACTACGACGAATTTCGCAGTCATTGGGATTTGTGCTTGGAAAGTTGTAAAAAGTGTCATCTACTGGTATAAGTGGTAAATTAGTGAAGGGTTTATTAAGCTCTTCGACATCGACTTGAGAATTGTTCGATCCCTTTGATCTACCAACCCCAATCTTGCGCATGTATTTCCAAGTTTGAACAGAGCCCATTGCAGAACCAAAGCATCTAGAGAAATATTCAGTTTTCGCAATTCTGATGGCAGTATTAACATTTGTCCTTGCATTTCTAAAACCAGTTTTTAGTCCTGGCCTAGGCAAAAAAAGACAATCAAACTGATTCTGTCCTGACGTTGAAAGAGGAATCTCAATATCAAAATAACGTAAATTTAGCAAGTTAACAATGCTGTCCCGATGTTAAAATTATAACGCCAAATGGGCGTCTTTCGACTCTTGGTTTTTATGTTGTAGCAATACTGTAAATTTAAATTTCCGGTATTAGAATAAAATTTTTTATTTTTTCTGTCTTAGGAGTTTGACTTGCTTTTGTCAAAATAATGGACATTGATACTTTAGGTTTTTTAATAAGAGATTTCCACAAATAGTAATGTTTATATGTAGCAAAATAAAATATGCAAAAGACTTTCCAATGCATCTTAAGAGTTTTTTTTTAGTTTTTTCTTACGTTTATACATTTTTTTTAATTTAAAAATATAAACATTTTTTATTTTGAATGCAAATTTGACATTTACAAACTAGGGTTGCAATATTGTGTAAACAGTACTGTAATGGTAAAATATTTTGAAAGAGTCGAAATTTTCTGTTTGCAGGGCTGTGGTGGTACAACATTTTTGGACCATCGTTTTAGAACCGTATATTTCTGCCTGGGGAGGTTCTAAGCCGCTTCCACCTTGAATAAGCGCAGTCTCTTTAAGCTATTAAAAGTTTTATATCGGCAGAAAACCAAGGCTTATCCTTACCAGATGTCTTTTTAGACTTAAGTGGAACGGTTTTTTCAAAAAGACATTAAATATTATTTTCAAAAAGTACCACTTGCTCATCCACTGAGGGCATCTAGTACATTTGAGACCAATCAATACGAGAAAAGCTTTCGCGAAGCTCATTGTTAAGTTACTTTTATTTTATTGTTAATATAATTTGATTTTGTCACTATGTTCATAAAATCTGCAATGCATGCATAATTTTTATTTAAGTTAAATGAACTTTATTATGAAAATAAAAAACTACAATGCATGCATTATTTTTAGTTAAGTTAATTGAACTTTATTATGAAAACAAAACTACAATGCATGCATTATTTTTAGTTAAGTTAATTGAACTTTATTATGAAAACAAAAACTACAACGCATGCATTAATTTTTAGCAACTATTCAATATGCATTTTTATTTAGGTCAATTCATGTAAACTTTAATTTTATTAATTATGTCATTTTGTATAAAAGATGACCAATTTTTGCAATAAAGTGTATTGGGTTACAAGTCTTCATACACATCACGTCTCTTTATTTCGTACTAACAGTCTTTCAGTTCAAGTACTGGAAAGACAAAAGGAAAATAAAATAGTGATTAATTCTGACGCAACGTTTGAATTAAATTACACTAGAATTCCTTATCGGTTCATTGGTGACCCCGACGTGATTGTGTAAGAAGGCACGATCAATACTTCATCAACAAGTTTCGAGTAGGCGAATCAGCACTGACATCAAAACAAGCCGCTTGTGTTTCTTCCGCATTTTGGTTACATCGTTATTTGCGGCAACATGACTTCGATGGAAGCATTGATAAGCCTACAGGGTATCTTAGGCGAAAACATCCAGCAGATCATCCGCAATTTCAAAAAGGACTCTGCAGATAGGAAAATTAAGAGTTCCTACTTTGACGAACGCATACGTCGTCTCTCAGACAAGTGGACAGAATTCAACGAGACGGACGAAAAATTGCGTATTATTGTTGAAGATCAGTCTGAAGTAGACTACTTCAAAACTAATTACTTTGAGCAGATACGGTCATTGGTTGAAGAATACAGTCAACTATTTCAATCCGAATTGACGCGCTTAAAAAAAGAAGAGCTCAAGATCAAGCAAACAACTTTACAAGCAAGTCACCATGTGAACAACGATCAAGCAGAAGGGTCTAGCATCGAGCATCATGGGCCTAGAGAGGTGTCGTCACATAATTTAGTTGGCAAATTTACCACTCGTATGTCAGCATTACAGAGGTTCTTAACAGGAATGTTAGAATTGGAGACGGATAAGTCTCAAGAGTTTTACAACATAAGAATTGATACTATTAACAAATTATGGAATCAAATAGAAGATCTATACGACCAAGTATGGGATAAATGTCCAAACCCTCTAGGTAATGGTCTGAATCAAGAGGCTTATGAAAACCTAAGGGGAATGGTTATTGACGGTTTGACAAAGTTACAAATGATGTCAAATCAATCATCAAGCACTAACTCGGCAGGTCAACAGACATTAATGGCACCATCACTGCCTCTGCCTAAAATATCAATTCCCAAGTTTGATGGGGATTACGCAAAATGGGCACAATTTTATGACATGTTTCTCCATATGGTGCATCAGCAACCGATACCTGATGTCCAAAAGATGTGGTATCTTAAAACCAATCTTACAGGGGAAGCCGAAAAATTTGTGAGCCACCTTTCAACAACCGAAGGCAACTATGAGTCAGCATGGACTATGTTAAAAGATCGATACAACAACAAACGCATTCTTGTTACAACATTGGTCGAGAAAATTATAAGTCAACCATTATGCAACTCAAGCTCTGCCAATCTTAAGAAACTCCACGATACAACTCGAGAGTGTCTTTTAGCACTGAACAACATTGGAATCGAGACAAAAGGCTGGAATCCTCTTCTTTTTC